>JAVQIZ010073982.1:0-44180 GCA_036023535.2 Galaxias brevipinnis
TAGTCTGGCGACCTGTCAAGGGTGTACCCCGCCTCTCGCCCTGTGTCAGCTGGGATAGGCTCCAGCCACCCCGCGACCCTGCATAGGATAAGCGGTATAGCTAATGGATGGATGGATGGAAAAAAAAAAAAAAAATTACCAGCTTCATTCCTGGAACCTTTTTGAAATCAAGGTCTGTGCAAAAGTAATAATATTTACATCCATTTGTTTGTCCACAAATCCTAAAACAGTCATTCTGCCAGCACTATTTTCTCAGTCCTTGCTTTGAGTGAAGGTTCAAATTGTGCCCCATCATTGGTCATCGAAGAGGCATACACACTACATGCTACATTTGGGATGTATCTAAGTGCAAAACCACAATTGAGCTTGTTATTGCAAAGTTCTTGACATTTGTATTTCTGTGTCAAATCAGACTTGTGTGGCCACCCAAGGGTTGAATCAAGACCATTGCAGTTCAACCGTCCAGAACAGAAAAACATCACACAAAGTAAATTGAAACATGATCGGAGTTGGAAAATAATTTCTGCCACACCCACACGATAACCGCAGCTTGCTGACTTCAGCATTTTAAAAATAATTCTTAAGGAGGCTGTGACAAGGCGTACTGGGGACGTTCGGCCACTGTATTCCTAAAGTGTCATCACTGGCCACCTTATCGAGGGCTCACACACACAGTGTGGGAACAAGGAGCCAGGGTTAGGCCAAAGCGCCCGTGCATGGGGGGAGGAGGCTGTCCCTCTGGCAGGCTGAACCTGAAGGCCTGCATCAGGCTGGTGAACATTAGGAAAAGCTCCATCTTAGCCAGCTGTTCCCCCATACATACCCTGCGACCTGGAGGATATAGGTAATAAACTGTTAGAGAACAACATGCCACAAGTAAAATGGTCACAAATTTACAATCTGCGGCAAAAATGTATGCGTTAATAACTGTGTTCAATTATTTAATTTGTTACCAAAGCGATTTACTCCCTTTTACCGCCACAGCGATTATTATCCAAAATGCAATAAACTCTGTGTTTAATTCAATACAGGCAGCATTACCCACCTATCCCAAATGGAATGAAGAACTCTTTCCTCAGAAGCCTGCCCTGTTCATCCAGAAAGCGTGCAGGGTTGAAATCGTCTGGATTGTCCCACACTGTGGGATCTCTATGGACAGACCACAAGTTTGGGATAATCACTGTCCCCTTTGGAATGGTATAGCCTCGAAACTCTGAAAAGTGTTTTAAAGTAGGCATCAAAACAATGTAAAAAAAAAGATTAAGACAGAGAAATTCCAGATCATACTGGCTTTAACAACTTGTTTTTTTAAGAAAAACTGTGTATTTGTGTGGTTATCAGAGAGAGAATTAACAACAACTATTAGTCTGCTAATATTAGACTTATTAGGCTAGTGTATTAGGCTTCCTCACCTGTGGTCTTTGAGGCCATGTGAGGTATAGCCAGAGGAACCACCACAGTCATCCTCTGCACTTCCATAATGGTGGCCTCAGTGAAAGGCAGGTTACCTTTGTCAGTCAGAGATGGATCCCTGTCTGAACCGATCACCATGTCTATCTCTGCCTGGACCTTCTCTGTCAGGAGAATTAAGAGGAATTGTCATTTGGTCAGACAGAAATAAAATATTTTTATAGTAGCCTTCCGGGGCAAATGCTATGCTGGTACCCTTAAGTGGAGTATCTGGACATGGTTATGACGGTTACCTTGAATATCAGGGTGCACGACCATATAGAGCAGCATCCAAAGCACAGAGTTTGTGGTGGTGTCCGTGCCAGCGATGAACAGGTCCCCTATGATATAGAAGAGGTAATCCTCAGAGAAGCTACTGTCCATCTCTCCTGCAGCATGTTGGGTCGCCATCTCTATGAGGTACATGTCTATTAGATCCCTGGGTTTAGAGGGATCTAGAGTCGACCTGTGCTCGGCTATGATTTTCTTCAGAAAACTGGTGATGTCCCCTTCCACCTGCCGCAACTCCCTAAAGACCCCACAAGGGAGGTAGTAGAGCAGGGGGAAGATGTTGATGAGGATAGCAGAACTGTTGACAGAGATCTCAAGCCCACGCTCCATCAGGTCCAGTAAAGTGCGGAACTCACGGTCCTGGTGGTGGAAGCGCTGACCAAGGCTCACCGAGCAGATAACGTTAGACACGGCATTGGTAATGAGTGGGGCGAGGTCCACCCCGGCGCCTCCAACCTCCTCACTCATCCTTAGCACCTCGGATTTGACTATAGCCAGGCCTTCCTGGATGCAAGGCTCCAAGCTGAGCTTCCCAAGGCCAAAACTGCGAAGGGTGGTGTGGCAGAACTTACGCTGCCTTCTCCATACAGGCCCATAAGGTGCGAACACTATTCCTACAGTTAAAAGGGCAAAAGAGGGATGTTGGTGTTTCAATCATTATGCATGTCAATCGGTTCTTAAGGCGTTTTGTCGATCTTGAAATTGCAATTTACTTGTAGTTCGTAATTACGCAGGAAAGGCTGTGCGTTACTACGCGCATATATAATGCAAGTTAGCTTCATAGAAATGTTCCTACTCAGCTTTACAGTCCTGAATGACATCTTATTTACCACGAGAGAAAGCTGATAGACCTACACTTACCTTTGCGTTTAGTCATGATAGTGATGATAGGAATCTCTGGTCTGTCGGAGAACACGTCCGCATGATTTGATAGAGCGTCCCTGACAACTTCATATCCATTCAATACAACTACTAATTGACTCCCGACAAAAACACTATATAAGTTACCAAAGACTTTGGCTCGCTCCATCATTATAATTTGAGGGGACATCGTGGTTGCTTTCTTTGGAACGTCTTTCCCATTGTGCCCTGGAAACCATTTCACAACAAATGAGGGTACCAGAAAGCCACCAAAGTTTCCTACTATTGGCCATGGTTTTGGACCCGGCGGGATATTTGAGTAATGCTTACGTTGTTTGTATGTGTGAACCAAATAACAGCCTGTGAAAAATACTGTCAGGGCCAAAATGGTCAAATGTGACATTGAAGAGGCAAACAGATCCAGCCATATTTGCACATTCATGTCGGTTGCTAAATTAAAATGCACTTATCCATGAAAATGTGTTATCGCATGTTATCGCGTAAAATAACTCCTATAATGAGAAACTTGTTTTTAACGTTCGTTGACAGACCTTCCTTGTAACAGATCTTCCTTGTTGTGAAAGCGAAACACATGACTTCACTCTCTTGCGTTCTATTGGCTGATCGCAATATAGGATTGGATTGGTGCAATTGGATGACGAATATAAAGGGCAAGTGCGCTCTTTTTTCACCACAAAATTGCCATGTGCAGGCCTGACCTCTTATTTACTGAAGTGCGTATGTTTGTTTACTTTGTACAGTTGCTTACCTATATATCTGAACCATCTGCAATGACATGGTCATCAATATTTACCACAAGCTAATGGTATTAGTATGAGCGATACAGATAAATACTGTATGTATAAGGCTTTTATATGAGATACATTGAATAGAAAAAGATGATTTGCCAGTTGATTTATTGCATTCAAATTAATAATTTATAATCATCTATGAAGATTCTTGATCATTGATGTGTCATGGGATAATGTGTTGAAAGTTAAAGTGGAACAAAAGGCACTCGTATATTTGGTATTTTTTATATATATATATATATCTTAATATCGAAACACTTTTAAAAAATAATGTTTACTGTAACTACTGTAGCCTAAGACATAGGATATAGTAAATGATTACACAACTTTTATAAAAATGATTAAATCAAGATTTAAACAATACTAAACGATATTAAAACACTTTCTAAGGCACCGTTATTGGATGTAAAAAAAAAAGAAACGTACAAAATTTCACTGATAGAACCATCAAATTGATGTTAAACTTCAGGAAAAGATCGAGATATCTATAAAATACAGATATTTTTAACATAGAGCTTAATTGCAATGCTCAATTATCTTGCTTATAAATTTAAAGTAATTTTGCAACAGCATGATTCATGAGAATTCAAAACGTCCAACTTAAACAAATAAATTATCATTGTCAAATACACAATTGACCCAATGTGGATTTTTCCACACACATGTTCCAATAATATGGAATAGTTAATAACCATTACTTTGTGATGTATTCTTCCCATGTGCCTAAATGTCGTTGACATGAGCTACAATACGGCATTAACACCAACATGGACGTTCTAAGCAAACACTGGTGGTGAATGCCTTTGCTAGGCCGGTATGACAAGTGTGGTCACTCCTCTCTTGTGCTCTGCACCATGGAGTACTTCTCACAGGGGTTTTTCAGGCAGGCAGGGGGCCAGGTGATGGGCCAGCAGAAAGAGCAGGGCACAGACGTCTGGACGTTCTTCTCAAAGAAGTTGAACACAGGGTTCCACCAGGTGTGGGTGAGGTAGTTGTTTGGCGAGCATTTTAGAGTCTGTTTAGGAGAAACACAGAGAGTTGTGGGACCAATACATAAACAGGTCAGAAAAATCACAAACCAACACATTTTATTTACTTGCATATGTCAAACATTTAGAGTTAAATTGCTAGTAACAATGTGTGTCACATGTATAAGCATAATCTTCATCCATAATATTGGAACCACATAATTCAACAAAAAAAACTGGATGGGATGCAAATAGGATGCAAGAGGCTGTACTGAGTAGCAGTGTCTATATCAAATCTGTATCTACTTTGCCCAGCAGAGGGAGTGATATACTACTCTAAATGTTCATGGTCCAACATTTCTTATGGAACAATCTATGTGACACAAACATAACAAAAATGATCTAGTCATATTAACATGTAATATAGATTAGTCTAATGTATACATTGGGGCTATATACTGAGGGATGTACTTATTTATCTTCCTGACTTGTGTTTTTTACCTTCTCTTGTTCAAAGCACGTTTTGTAAGTCGTTTTGGATAAAATTATTATTATGTCATTGGCTAAATGACAGTAATGTAATGTATGCAGTAATTGAAATACAATTTTGCCATTTTGACACATTCCTTGACTGACAAACTGTCTCAGCTTGTTGTCTGGGTGTCATGCACTGTGCCCTCACCTGTAGATTGGCCATGGTGTGATACCACCAGAAGAGGCGGGAGGTGATGAAGTAGGCCACCACCACGTCCACGCTGTAGTGTTCGTGGGCCACCAGGATGCACACTATGCCCACTGCGCTCAGCAGCCAGCACATCAGGTGGTACCACCAGAACGACTTCGGCGAGTCTGCAACAGCAGGAGGTAAACACAGAGGTCAGATCATCTTCGAGGGAAACAATAACGAGAGATTGATGCACAAAATGAGGAGGGTGGTCACACTCGTGAAAATCGTGCCGCATAAGGATGCATCTCAAGATGCACGAGGGGGCATATTTCCTCAGATGCAATAACCATCAATCTCCCGGCTCCCTTGAGGACACAGAACAGCCACAGAACAGCCACAGGAAAGATTTCCAGCAGTCTGCTTGCCTTATTAGATCCATCAGGGTGTTTGAGGGCTAAAGGCCACATGGGGTGAGGAGGAGGGAGTGAGTCATGCACACGCAGCGGGCCAGGAGACAAGGGATCAGACCACACCTCAAAAATGTCAATCCACCAATTTATCTCACGGGGGTAAATTTAGATCAGTCCACATGATTGAGTAAGCCATAGCTTTTTTTCCAAATCCTAGTCTGGTGGCAACGACAGCATGTTGTCGGTCGGTACACGAGGTGTTTGTGCGGGACTTTTTGGGGAGTTTGTGTGTGTCCGTATGACTCACACTCTTTGATGAACAGGTAGGTCAGGGTGAGCATGACCGTGTGGCCGCTGTACAGGAAGTCTCCACACATGAGATGGGAGCCTGTGATGGACAGCCCCCCGCCGGAGATGAGCTGGAGGATACGCTGCAGCTTGGCCTGCGAGTCGCCATGCAGCTGTGGGAGAGAGGAGCAGGGAGAAGAAAGGGGGGAAGACCAAAGAACAAGTAGGGACAGAGTAGGAGGATGGTCAGAGTTATGGGGGCAATTTACGGGGTGAACGTGGGGAAAAACGGAGAGATGGTGAGAGATATGCGGAAGGGGTAGAGGAATAAAATAGCATTAGCCAACTTCAAATAGATATGACTGCATATTGTTTTCCTGTTCCTCTTGCTCAGCATCAAAAACACAAGATAAGCAGCACACCGTGCCAAAAAAACTCTTCAATTTAAAAGGAATGTACAGTAAACATCTTTCTTCCAAGTCATTTTTCAACATAGTCAACTGTGGCACCGCATTTCTCCTGATACCTCCGCCTGGAGCACATTTCAAATATAGTTGAGGACTGGCCTCAATATTGTTTGTCTCCTTAGGCAGTAAAAAGTCGAAATGGCTTTTTTATGAGAGGCTCTTGAGCGTGACAACAGTGCGCTATGAGCCAGAGTGCGTCGACGGGATCAAAAGAGGACATGTTTGAGATGCCACAGCTGATGCCCATTATGGTGGGGCTGTCAGGGCCCAGCGGGTACCTTAGGGGCACAGGTCATGTGCATGCCGGGCACAGGCAGGGTGGTGATGTACATGGTGATACAGCGGTACAGGTACAGGGTGCCGATGAGGAAGAAGAACCGTCGGCCTGCTATCGACCTACAGATGGACAAAATGAGAAAGAGAATGAACAAGCTTTGAGGAAAAACAACAACATCTTTCTCTGGTGACAACATTAGTAGTTAATGTTGTTAGCCACTGTTAACACTATTAGAATAGAATATTAAGAGCATTTTCTCAGTTCTCACTTGTATTTGTGGAAGAACAATTGAATAGTCCAGATGGACACCAAAACCATGCCGTTGACCTCTGTGACTGTGAACGCCCATTTGACCCGGTCTATGTAGTCAAAGAATTTATCAGGCAGGGGAGGGCTACTCTCTTTAGCCGGGACCCTCTCGTGGACCACCGTGATCACGACCGTGGTTAGAACCAGGTTGAAGGCCGCGTAAAAGAACGCTATCACCGTCTTCCACCACTCCATAGGAAGACGATTGGCTTTGGCATCGGGAACGGAGATCTTGACGTAATCCCTGTGCCGGCCCATGGCCTTGCGTAAGCCCCGCTTGGCGTCCTCAGTGCCAGGGGCGTGGACAGGACAGGCCTTGCCGCCATTGGCCACGACCCCACCCTGCATCGGCAGCTCCAGGCTAGCCGTGGTAGGGTCTCGCTCCCCAAGGAGCATTGGTGCTGCCATGGGTGCCACCACTGTCCACCCTGATTGTGGTAGTAAAGTGCTGGCTCGCCTCAGTCAAAAGGCTCCTTGGGGGTCTAAAGAAGGAGTAGTCCTTTTGGTGCTGTCGGCGCGCTGGATGGACAGAGCTCTGCGAAGTTTGAGAAAATGTACAGACATATTAGTTGTTGGTAAACTGCCATAAAAATAATGTATCTAGACAATTTACAGCATCTTCACAAAATCTCCATGTCTTATTTTTAATACAAGCAAATCCACCTCTGAAGTTACACAGGTAATATCAGACAAATAATTGCTTGTTCCAAACAGAATAAAGAAGAGCTGATATATTCTGTGGCAGGTCAGTCGCAGGGTAATCACATATAATGTCCCCTCATTCTGTTCAATCTGGTTGGAGACAGCCATGTCTGCACTGAGTCTATACTCTGTGGCTCATTCTGATAACCCTCATGCTCATTGTCCCTCCGGAAACCTGGCCATATGGTAAACTAATACCCCTCATTACATTAGTACTCGACTGTAAACGGAGATGCTTATCCATATAGAAATGTCAAGTCATTGTCGGTGACATCCCTTTCGCTGCGAACTTCTCATCTGCCCGACCTCCCGAATGAAGGACTCTTAACGAAAGACGACCTTCCACTCATGCGGAATGCATGCATGGAATATCAAAAGGTAGGCAGATCACTCATTCACATACTAACCACATGAAAACGTAAACATGAGCCACCTTCCCCGTGGTTGATGTAAAATAAAGAGCGGGAGGATTTAGAACCAGAATGATGACACAAATGGACCAGTTGGAAACTATATTGCATACCTTATGCCCATATTTGTGGGATGACCAGGAGTAGCAGATACACCCATAAATCAACCCCTGTCATTGGTTGTATCTGCTCAAAAGTACATTGAAATCAGAATTATTTTTATTTGTATGTTTACAATCGTGAGCTATTCTAAAAGTGTTGATGTAAGTTATTTTAAGCTTATCTTATTATTATTTGACAATTGACTAGATGGTGTCAGTGTGTATCTGTCGATCTCTCTCTCTCTCTCTCTCTCTCTGTGTGTGTGTGTGTGTGTGTGTGTGTGTGTGTGTGTCTATTTAGAAATATGCATAAGTAGATGTGTGGAATGCTTCTAAGTGGGCACACTTTCATCAAGAAAGACTTGCCCCGATGCACAAGAACACACAAACCCATTGTACTGGCTGCTCATGCAGGTAAGGCACTCTGGGCTGTAAATCAGGCAAGCATGCACGCACGCACGCACGCACGCACACACACACACACACACACACACACACACACACACACACACACACACACACACATATAGATACATACTACAGAACACAGACAGTGTTCTTCGCCGTATGCTTCATAGTTTCTTAAGGCTGCAAAGATCAACACAACCCACCGTTCCTCCTGCTGTGCAAATCAATGCTTTGAAGTGTCCTCAGGAGGATACTTAGCTGTGACCCATGACACATGTACGGCTAGTCATTATACACTTTGAATTATGTAGAAGGATAAGCCAGGATGTGTGGACCACAGAGACCACACTCAACAGAGACCACACTCTACAAAGTTTCTACACCCTTTCAAAGACGTAGGGAACACACACACATGCAGGAGAAGGAGATTGAGGTTGTATGTAGTCAAATTGTATTCTTCTTGCACAACTTTTTTCTTGCTGCCACTCAACAGTTTGGGAACTTCTTTTATTTGACTTAGAGAGTATGTAGACACCTGATGTCAACTATATGCCATGGTCTCTCCCACCTTAGGCCATGCTTTGTCTACATGTTTGGTAGTCTAATAATGGTGGACACCCAACATGTAAATACAGTAGTTACACTGTAAGTTTGTATGTGTGCTTGAATTACAGCTTAAATTGGAAAAGAGACTAATGTGCTCTGAATACCTTTCCTCAGTGGAGCCCTTTCCAGTTAACGACTTCAGAAAGCTCTTCAACAGAGACTGCTTTCCATTCTGCCGCGCTTGAAAAGCTTCTAGGCCTTTTAAAAGCTCCATTAACTGGTCCGAGGACATCCCCTTAGCCCAATAATGCATCATTATAACTTGTGTTTGGGATGCATACAGAATGGCATGTTTACTCAAAAACAATGGACACACTCGAGGTGAGGAAGGGAGAGAGCAAATGTGTGCTTCCGTGTGTTGGAATAGGATGCGGACAGCTGAAAGCATCTATTTCCTTGAATCCATTTTCAGAAAGGAATATTGCCTAAATTCAGAGTGCCTCTTATTTTGGTTGCACATCAACGACCCGTTCCTTTTAGCAGGTTCGCAGTTACCTATGCAACTTTAGAATAGACTGCTGGAAACAAAGAATTATAGATTGTAAGTGATATGAGTCGATTAAAGGAGCTAATAAATAACCAAAAATATCTGGATAGAGGAAAGCAGAGCAATACAAGCATCATGAACACGCCATGCTCTTTTGAATCATGTAATTGTCTTCAACTCTGTGGCCTGTCCTCCATGATGCTTCCCGTTAGGTAATGATGCTTCCCTAATTATAAGGGGCATATTAAGGTGATGCAATTGTAAGCAATGCCTCGCTATCAAAAATATACTGGGTGAAAAGTAAGCATCCCATATATTGTTTTGATCCGCTCGCATAGAAAGTGAATTCAAATACATGAACATAATGCATTTAGATGGGCCTATTCCCAGATCTCATGAGTGTTCTTTTTCCCAACCCATGTTTCACTTATCGTATCCCTGGGTAAATGCAAAACTCAACGGGCCATACAAAATTTCTTTTCCATGCTGGTCTCCATGAGACCGCACCAAGTGAATTGTGTGTAGGAGGTCAACACAGGCCTTTTCCACTGGCCCTCCCCAGAGTACGGCACGGCCTGTTTTCCCCGAAGCTATAGCACCCAGTGCTCGGGTCTATATGGACAGGCAGTGTTGGAAAACTGGCAGGGGGAAATCTTTCACATGGTCAAAGCCTGCAATGGATGGCTTGGTTGGCTCCACTTGCCTTATGCTATTTCCAGAGAAGCCACCAAGTTGCCATGAAGGCTATACTTCAGGCTATTCCCTGCCACCATTTTAGGGCCCTGTGTAATGACAGGCTACCGTTTGCTGTCCAGTGATTTTCTTCTTCACATAGAGTTGATACTCATCATCAAAGAGTGGGTTAAAAATAAGCCGTACCAGAAGTGACCCAGCCCTGTGGGGACTGGAGACATCGTAGGGAGAGGGAGGTACATTCCGTGCACTATGCAACATCATTCTCTCACTTACATTGTGGAGTAAGGAAGAAAGCAAAAACATACCTTTTACGCATGAACAGAAACAAGCAACTTAAGTGACTCTTGTTAATGTAGAATGATCACAGGATTCTTGTTAGCAATTAACTAACAATAAATGAAGGGACAGTGCCATGCCAAACAGTTTGAAGAGGTGTTACATTTAAGTAGAGAATTAGAGTTTATATTGGACTACAATAAATATCTGTATTATATGTTGTTTGTTCTTACGAGAAGACAATGGCCACCAAAAACCTGTCTGACTTCAATACAAAGAAGCACAATCCATCAATATTACTTGTGGAATAACGCGAGATAATGCAATGCCATGGGTTACTAATCAAAAAATATGGAACAGCGCCTCATGCAAGCAGTTCTTGTAACTACGGCTGAATGAAATGTTTAGGTTTATAAACATGGATATCTAGAACATGGGAAAAGTTGGCACCTGCACCCTATATATCCAAAAATCAAATATACAAAAAGCATATTGGCTGACTAATCATCACAATTTAAACCTAAACACAAGTCTTTGGTGTAGCCTATCAAATACCCAAACGGTAAGATTCTCCAAACCACTCTCTTACGCCCTTCTACCACACAAGGGTGGGTACTAGCTGTAATTTCAGGTTAAGGCACTGGAGACTCCCATGGGTCCAACATTACAGGGCAACTGGGGTGTGTCTGTGTACCGAGCAGCCGGTCTCCTCCTTTACTTTTGAGGACCGTTTCAGGGCCCCCATACTGTGTCAACCACATGTTATATTGGGCTAAGCACTCTTATAATTAACCCAAAAAATTCATCCCTATGTAGCTTTTGAAGTCTGCATGCAATACAGATTCAAATTAATACTGGGAAAAGTTACATTTAATAGCAATTGTTTAGAGCAGTAAACGGCACACTGGATGCTGATTTGAGGTTTGGTCTTACCACCTGTAGAATGTTGACTATGTGACCAGTTGTAAAGGATGCTAATGTTAAAGAACAGTTCTTGAGAAATACTCATTATTGCATAAATCCCATACACAGGCTACAATATATAACAATTGCTAATCGATGTCTTACTGAAAGAAGGTTCTGGAATTTTGCAGACAAATTTCTTAAAAATGCAATTTTAAAAGAAATGTTAAATGAGGTCTGTACCCCAAAATGTTAAAGAAAATGAAGTGTAATGTTGACAACACACTGTATAATATTTACAGACTGAATATGCTAACTATTTTACACACAGTTATTTTATTACTAAATGACGGCCTACATTAAGGAGATGCACACGCGCAATCGTTTGTTATAATATTTCCATCCTATAAATGCAATTATCTTACCTGCTTCCCTTCGGGTCTTATCCTGTTGCGCCTGGCTCAATTCGCGTTCAAGCTGCCACTGTAGCCTACAGTGTTTACATTGAGGAATAAGCGCTTTGAGCACGCGCTCCTCAGATAGCATAGCCTACTAGATTCTAGTCCAGCCTCTACGCAAGCTGTAAACTGAGCCAACCCTTGTATCTCGAATGCTTTAAGAAAGGGGTATAATGGGCACACTATCACTCCGACGTGCTATTTTTTTCTGTTCCGAATGGTCAAATTCAGGGGCTAATAATACACCATGATATAAAGAGATATACCTCCAGTGTCAGCCAGACTGGAGCAAATAAATATTAAGTAGGTATGGCTATCTGTGGGACAGGAAATGTCTATAATTTATCTAAATGTTGATATGTTGACCATAATGATTATCTGACACAGCCTTTCCTTCGGTGGTGACATTATATGATAGCCTATACACATTGGTGAAACGGGTTTGTCATTTAAGAAAGCTATTGGGGTTAGAATTGTTGAACACTATAAAGCAATGAAACACATTTTTGTTTATGCTAATATGTTGTTATATGTGTAACTATTTTTATAATTATTAGTAAATATGAGGGTACCCATGAGTCCTTGACTAAACTTTACACTATGAACTAAACTATAAAATTGGATGCGACCATGTTAAACTGATCGGAAATCAGCTGTGTGTTTAAACCTAACATCAATTAGCATAAATAAACTTCTACCAGGCTGATTTCAGATCAGTTCTCTTGCATCCATACTGTGCCCGTATTGAGCACGAAACCTCACTTCCGATGACGTAGCCGACTGGAAACACTCCGTGTTCCTGTTTTACACTCCATTCAACAGGGGGAAATTCTTGTTGAATAGTAAGCCCAGTATTTGCCCTTTAAATTTGATAACCAGATAGTTAGTGGAATTATCTGGTAATATAGCCAGCTATGGACACTTCTGGCAACTCGCACAAGAAACCAAAGCTGAGTAATACCTCCGAGAATTGGGTAAGTTGCTCTTTCTCGTCTTAGACACTGCATTCATGTCTCAGCCGCCGCCACGTCCACCGCTACCCCGACTGCTTCTGAACTACCGCACCATTCGCAGGCATTAGCAATTTAGCAGACTATTTAGTCATTTTTGTTTTTTCTATTGATAGCTACGTTGTAGCTCGTCAAAGACCGGTGCACGACTTGTTGTCGTGAACAACAAGTATACTAAAAACAGACTGGCTTGCAGCGTCGTGCTGAAACGGCCTATTCTTATATTAAAAATCACAGTCACTCAGAGGCTATAAAGTCATCTTTTGACGTTTGCTTTATTTTCTAGCTATGTTGTTGGAATGCAATTTACTCGAGTTGTCAGCCATGCACATAATGAATGAATGTGAATGTGGTCTTGGTCAGTGTTTATGCAAAAAGATGACCAGGAGATCAATTAGCCTTTTTTAACTGCTATTGTTAGCGTTTCTGCTTGAAAATGCAGACTCAACAACAGAAAGGTTAGTATAGGTCTAATGATTGTGTCATTGCAGAGTATGCAAAGAGCCACTAATGTCACCTATCAAGCCCACCATGTGAGCCGAAACAAGCGAGGCCAGGTTGTTGGCACAAGAGGTGGCTTCAGAGGGTGCACTGTCTGGATGACAGGTATGGATTTGCAACCAAACCAAGGCTTTATACATTATTTTATGTGAAAAAGGCTGTACCTGGGAAGCCATGCATATAGTCAGAAGTAACAACAATGTATTATCAGCTACCACCACAGTTATATTCAAAGTTGCATTGCCAGGCACTGATGCTAGAGTCTAAATGTCCATCATTGTTTTTCCTGTTATGTTAAGGTTTTTCGGGGGCTGGGAAGACCACCGTCAGCATGGCTCTGGAAGAGTATCTTGTGTGCCACGGGATCCCCTGCTACAGCCTGGACGGGGACAACATCCGCCAGGGACTCAACAAGAACCTGGGCTTCAGCCCCGAGGACCGTGAGGAGAACATCCGACGCATTGCAGAGGTGGCACGGCTATTCGCCGACGCCGGTCTTGTCTGCATAGCCAGCTTCATCTCTCCTTATAGCAGGGTGAGTGTAGGGGGCAAGACCAAGAGGGGGAGAGGACACGCTGTTTTCACTTTGGTCAGGAAGAGGAAAATATAAACTATAGGAAGGTAAGGACAGAAAACGCAAAAGGTGGTTATAGAGGAGAAGGAAGAGGGAAACATGGGTGAATGGGCAGCCTATTAATCTGTGCGGTTGGGAGATTGTTGGGAGTTGGAGAAAAGAAGATGTTTGAAGTAGCATACTTGTTTTTGAGCCTGACCCTTCACTGTCGCCGTGCCGCGTGACCCTCACTGTTATGTCCTAATTGTAATGTATCTCGTTATGTGGACCCTTTTGGTGACAGGACCGCCTGAATGCCAGGAAGATTCACGAGGCTGCGGGCTTGCCCTTCTTCGAGGTGTTTGTTGACGCGCCCCTGGATGTCTGTGAGCAAAGAGATGTGAAGGGGCTGTACAAGAGGGCCCGAGCTGGGGAAATCCAAGGTAGGGAGAAATGCCATATTTATTAGCTGTTAGTCAATCAGTTTCCCCTTCGCAGAATATGATAAGATTTTTGAATAATTCCTTTATTGTTCCTGTAATTCAGGAAGCAGTTCTAAATATATCAAGCAAAACGGTTTTATAGCATTTTGGCCAACGTTGATCAGATTCGATTGCATCAGCTTTGGAAAAGAATTACATTTCTCATTTTTTCATAATGGGCAAAAAGTCAATTTAATTTGAATTGGGAAATTTAATTTTTATTTAAAATACGTTTTGCAGTTCGGCGCAGATTGGGAAACCTTTGTTAAGCTGTCCTCAAGCCTAAGCTGGCCATGTGTTGGGGACCATATGTCAGATAGCAGAATTTCAAATTGGATGTATTCAGACCTGGGTGACCTCTGAACATACCGTTAATCTCTTTTTGACCTTAGTTGTTCCTCCTATACTCCGTGCAAAATCCGCCTTAACTAAGTGTTCTTAACCGAAAACTCTTTCTCAGCATAATTGTTAACTAAACAACTCCCTGAGAAACACCCCTATCTCATTTTGATTATTAATAATAATCTCTAGACATTAAGGATACGCCATAACTCAATAAGCAATTATTATTAATTCATAAAGACTGTTATTCTGTTCTGCACTCCTTGTCTCAGGTTTTACTGGGATAGACTCTGGATATGAGAAGCCAGAGGCCCCAGAACTAGTGCTGAAGACCGACTCCTGCAGCGTAAATGAGTGTATACAGCAGGTTATTGACCTTCTACAGGAGAGGGTGAGAGAAATATGACCTACTTTTTGAAGTGATGATGCACTCAAAAAGCACACACTGTTCAACAATGTAGTGTGTGTGTAGCTTTAGTGGAATAATGAATACTTGTGACTGACGTATAAGATTGTTTTAAAGGTATGAAAGACATTTAGAGAAGCTGTAATGAAAGTTAACAAAAACTAAAATTAAGCCATTTATATGTTTTGGCCACAGGGGGGAGATGCAGTCTCCTTTTGATATTTCTAAACCTATACAAACTGGGCTCATGCAAATTAATCTCCCCAATGTGTTCAATCTTTTTTAGTATTTTTCATCATTTTGTTTATCTCAAAGATAAAACTTATTACATGATATCTCACTACCGTATTTAGACAAACATGGGTACCAACTTTTGTTTTCTGGATCTTGTATTTTTCTCTAGGACATAGTGCCCATTGATGCTTCATATGAGGTGAAGGAGCTGTATGTGCATGAGAACAAGCTGGACTTGGCCAAGGCTGACGCGGCAATCCTTCCTGCTGTGCAGATTGGAAAGGTACTGATGAGCTGTCAGAGCTAATAACCGTCACTGTGCGGGTGAACTGGTACGGTCCAACGGCCCAGTTGGGGCTGGTGCCACGTCCATCAATATTTCCTGTTGCTTATTTTTCATGACATGTCGTAAGGTTTTATCATTTAGATTCACTTTATTGTTTTTCCTATGTATGCTTCCAATAGCAATTACAGACTTCAGTAATTTGCATTCTAAAAGAGAATAAAATGTGTAAAATAAAGGCATAGCAAACAGGAAAAATATAGGCTGGTGTAATCAACTCAATCAATGAAAGTAGTATTACGTTTGTGGCTAATTGGAGACCTATTGAGGTGTTACAGAGCTTTACTGAACTGTGTCTTGTCTTCAGGTGGACATGCAGTGGGTGCAGGTGCTGGCGGAGGGCTGGGCCACTCCTCTGAATGGCTTCATGAGAGAGAGAGAGTTCCTCCAGTGCCTTCACTTTGACTGTCTGCTGGATGGTAAGATGCCTTTCATTCATTCCTGAATGAATGCTGGTATAGTGATATTGTGTAAAATAAGCCGCTTTTCTGCAATACCCTAGCTAATACGTGTTGGCAGATGCCATTTTTATTTCTTTATATCTATCATAAAGCATATTATCTTACTGCTAGTGAGTCAGCAGCATTCTAATGGACACTCAGATGGAATAATTGTGTCCTTGATAAATATATTCAATTTGATAAGACTGCAAAGGGTTTTGCGAAACCTTGATAAAATCTGAATGATTGACTATCCATCCATCCAAGTGTACAGAAGCTTGTTTACAGTTGTTGCACTGAATTGACACTAGATGGCGCTGATAATCCATGTCGTGAAAGAGCAAAGTACGTCTAACTGACAAGGACCGCCGCTCCTTTTCTGGAGTAAGGGGAGCTTTCTGAGGTGAAATTGTGTTTGTTTTCTGTGGGTATTGCCTAAACTTGCAGCACATGTGTCTATTAGGTTGTCAATTTATAGAAAAGTGTTTTCAACCTTTTTAAGTCACATCTGTTCTTCCAGTCGCATACCCTTTGTGGCTTGGCAGCTCTATGTACTGAACAAGGTGGTTATGCATATGTGTGTGGCATTATTGACTTGACAGAAATTAGGTGTGGCACTTTGAATTCGTAATGGCAGCAACACTATTACATGTAAATGTACTATTACACAGGGTTCCCACGGGTCCTTGAAATCCTTGAAAGACTTCAGGCTTAAGAGTAGTATTTTGAGTATCTGAAAACAATTCAAAAGGTTATTAGTTTGCTTTATGCTCAAAGAAGGCTTTAAACTGCCTTTGTATTGCAATTTATTTTTTGGATGGATTAAACTATGTAATTACACCAATTTCCCATATAGTGTTTGAATTTCCAAGAAAGAGCCAATTTTCTTTTATTGCCCCCTCATAACAGTGACCTTTATGATGTGGTGCCAAACATTTCTGGTCCTTACTAACACACACACACACACACACACACACACACACACGTAAAAGGCGTGAAATAGCACAAATTACAACATAGCCTGCATTTCATTAGCTGACCAATTACCCAAGTATACCTTACAACTGTCCAACACTCTACTCTACATGGAGTCAACTCAGTACAGGAATACTAGGAGGCCACTCTAGGTTATCTTATCTATCTCCCCATCTTTTTGCCCAGAAGGGGAGCTTGCTATTGCTTTCATTGGGGTGTAGACTGGACAGAGATGGATACATACACGGTGGACAGATCTTCAAACTCTTTTCTCTGATTTCATGTGTTGGTCCTAGTGCTGGAAATCTGAGGAGAGGAAACGGAAAGAAGCTTTAATATTGATTGCCACCGCAAAGCATTATTTCTCCAATCCGACTTCCTTCTAGGGATTTCACAATGGGAGTTCAGTGACAGAGATTTAAAGATTTTCAGCGGATCTGCATTATAGCAATATGTTCATGATAGCCGCTAGTGCGGTGGGGTAGCCAAAAGAAGATTCAAAGTGTTTACTATCAGCTATTTACTGCCTTTAGTGTTAGATTCCTTTGTAGATAAAACACACATGCTACTACTGCAGTATTTCAAAAACAAACTAAGAAATTAGAAGCTTTAGATCCAAGTATATTTGTGAGAGTGAAAGACAGACAGAGAGAAAGCGATATTGGAACCAGCTGTGTATCTTGCCCTATGGTGGAGGAGACCGTAGGGAGCTGTAGAACTGTCGCCCCATCGTTTGATCTGACGCACTGTGAGCAGTGTGTCTGCACCCCACAGTTCCAAGGGGGTGTTGTGGAGCAAAATGAATCTGCCAGCGGCCATGGACGGCGCACCGCACAAATCCTCAAAGCAAAGAGAGTGTCGGTGGAGGGTCAGTAGCCAGCTGGGCACGCTGTCTGGGAGGTGCTGCTTCTCACCCCATATCTCAGCAGGCACCCCCCCTCCCCGCTCTAACCTCTGGGCCAGCGGAGGAGGCTAGAAGAACTAGACCGGGTCACATAGTGCGCTGGAGGGATCCGCTGACCGTTTCACTTTCGACCTTTCAACCGGCCCTGTTGTAGGTCGTTAGATTGAGGCTGTCTTTACAGTTAGTGCTGCTGTAATTGTTTCCCTTTCTGTGGTTTCACTTACTATGTCAGTCTTACGGATGGTGGTCAGTCTGGATAACTAGGACGATAGCAGCCTACGTCTATGTTAAATCAGAACATTTCCTTCTGTTCTGTTTGAGTTGTAACATTTATGGACATAATTCACTCTCAAACCTGTTTTCCCAGGCTGCTTACTGTTTTAGTGTTTGACCTCCGCTCCCCTCCTATGCCCTAGGTGGCGTCATCAACCTGTCGGTACCGGTGGTTCTGCCCGTGTCCCGCAGCGACAAGGAGCGCCTGGACGGCGTGACGGCCATGGCCCTGGTCTACGAGGGCAAGCGCGTGGCCATCCTCCGCAACCCCGAGTTCTACGAGCACCGCAAGGAGGAGCGCTGCGCTCGCCAGTGGGGCACCACCTGCAAGGAGCACCCTTACATCAAGGTGAGCGGCCAGAGACACAGAGGGCCCTCTTGCGGTCACCACTCATACTGGATATGTTGTCGTTTCTTTACCATGACCAATATAGTGTACTCTGGTCTAATATTCTCATATTCATTGTGACATTCGATGAAGTCGGCAGTCAGAGGAGCTTCTGGTTTAGTTGTTGGCATTGTCTGAAAGCCTTTGCGCGGTGATTTTGAATCTCAGATTCTGCTATGTTTTGTGGCTCGTGTCTGATCCACTCCTAGGCACGTTGAAAGGCAGCGCTGGTACGTATTTAGAAACTCAAGCCGGGTGATAATGCTGAACAGGGCCTGGCAAAAGCCCACGACGGGCTTCTCCTAATGGGCTGTTTGATAAACACACCCCACGTGAAGTCCAACGGCCTCCCTTGTCTCCTGCTCTGATACAGCCCAGATTCAAGGTGGCCCTCTCCCTACGGACAGACAGGAGGCGGAGGCGCTGTGCTCGCCGTCTGTCGGGGCGTTTGTGCGTCCCGCCTGCTCCCCCACGGCCTCCTCGCCGTATTTTATTTACACAGGCTCGACGTGAGGCGCCCCCCGTTCTAAATTCACAAGGACTGTTTCCGTGTGCCTCATTTCGACCGTTCAGGGGCTCAGGTAGACTTTGTGGCGAGGCTGCTTTCCTAAAGGATTCTGCCCGGGTCCCTGCCCGACCAGCTGACATGCTGCCAAGCCCGGACCTGGAAAAACAGCATCGCGTCACTGAGGAAAATATCTGGCGACGCACCTCACCAGCCAGGAGGCTTTGAGATTGCCTTTTAGAAACCCTATCCCCACAGGCTGGTAGCGGCAGGTTATTTTAGCCACCCGTTCTTCCGGCCAACTTTTGATCCTGTTGTAGTGAAGTATTGGTGTGGTGTGCCGCTGCCAATGTTAAAGACGGAGTCAGAAAGGGATGGCAGTCTTCGCTGGGTCTGATGATTTAAACACCGGGGGCTCTCACTAAACGCCCCAACAGCCTGCTTTAAAGCCCCCCACAAAAGCCTGGATGAAATGTGAATGTGATCTCCCCAATTTTATGCCAGTTATTTTTCCCGATTCACTAAAATTGTCATCCTTTTTATTTATTGAGTGGAGCATCTCTGTATCTCTGCTACTGAAATTATCTCGCTGACATTGCATGTAAAGGTTGGCCTGGGTGCTGGAAAGTCTTTCCGTGGCAGTAAAGTGGTAGGGGACCACTGCTGTCTTTCAAACCATGCTTCATTCTTTAGTTGGCTGGCTCGGAATAGATGCAGCAACCCCCCTGTCAGTACTCTCAGACCTGTCAATCTAAATTGCCCTGAGCCCTCCCTGTCACCACCTAGCGTGTGTGCAAAGCTCGCTCTGATTAAGCTGTCACTCGTTAGAGGGCTCGTGTATGTATATGTGTTTAACTCCCCACCGTGGAGTCAGCCCCTCAGCCCCAGTCCCCTGCTAGTGGCTAGGGTGTCTTCTGTAAGGACGAGACCTGCTCTGTATTACCGCTGGCTTATTCACCTTTTCCTGTTTACCACATCCCCACCGCCATGGGAGCCTCTACTGCGGAAACCGCCGCGCGGCCATTGTTTATTTGGCCGGGGCCTTCCTACACGTAAATCAGCGGGCCACATGTCATTGTTGAACAGCAGAATGTGGTCAAATGTCTGTGTATTAGTCCTAAATCCAGCATTCGATTACCCCCAGAGATTTGGCAACTGTAATTTTCCAATCTGGCAAACTCAACGGTGGTGTTGTGTTTATGTAAGCCCATCCAGCAGCGTTTCATCATCTTTACATTTTATCTCAGGCCAGTTGGACAGGGCTGTTTTTGATAGCTGGAGTGTCGACACACATTCACACCCTGATGTTCAGAGCAGCATCCATCTTCAGCTCGAGAGCGTGTTGAGGTGTTGATATCACAGAGCAGGCAGTCTTCAACACCTACCGTCACTGATCGACAGCATCCATTTCTTAGAGCCTTGACTGAAACAATCAGCCTATGGTTTCAGGACATTTTGCTAGAGAAACTTGATCTGAAACGCTGGCAGATATTACACTCCTCTCACGTTTTCACAGCTCATGCCTCACATTTTGGGCTTCCAGTCTCGGGTCCGGCAGTGCTCCAAGGTGCTGGAGCTTCTCTCGCCTCGTGCCTGCAGTAGATCAATGATTACTTTGTATCAAACCAACACAGAACAGCACAGTCGTCCCAGCCTCGCCTGCTGAGGTGCTGGAGATAGGAGGAATACTGTAGTGTGACAAATAGTCTCTTTGGCTTGGACTCTGAGCACTTTCGGGAAGATTCAGTATTCTGTCCGGAGCTCTCCATGGTGTCCTGTTAGATCACTGTCACAGCTCTTCTCTCCAAAGTGATGTTTGTATTCAAAGGAAAGTCCATAGTCACACTCAAAAGATGGTTTTACTACAGTCCAGATGGCAGACCAAGGGGATTTCCTATGGTGATGTGGAAGAGCAACCTTTGATTTATTCCTAGTCCTAAAGAAACAGGAGCTAAAACGGAGCGTTTCAGACAGAGGGTGAATAGAGGTGCTGCAGACCCAGGCAGTTTTGAAAAAATAAATAGTTTATGGAACATTAACATGCGTAAACCTATTCTAGTAGAACTCTTAAATAAAGGTATGAACCTCAAAATGAGCATAATAGGGCCCCTTTAATTTTTGGTCTATTGAAACTTGGAACTTGGAATAATTACAGGAACTTTAATTATTCGTTAATGTGTCCATTTATCATATTAATATAACTTTATTCCAGTGTTTCAAATGTCTGTCTATAGTATCATGATGGGCAGTTCCAGTCAAGGGTTTGAACTGAATGGGAAAGTGTCCCCAAACGTTTGGCTGCTACTGTACGTTGCATTACGTTGCTGTACTTTGGTCCTGCTAAATGATGACCTTGTCCCTCCGGTTTCAGATGGTGATGGAGAGCGGAGACTGGCTGGTGGGCGGAGACCTGCAAGTTCTGGACAAGATCACCTGGAGCGACGGACTGGACCATTACCGTCTCACCCCCACCGAGCTCAAGCAGAAGTTTAAAGAGATGAACGCCGGTAAGGCACCGATTATCGCTTGATCACAGTAGATCTTATTTTTTCTCTGTGGAAACAAATAAAATGTAAGCAAACAAAAAAAAACAACGTAAAACTATGTTTTGGAAATAATTCCGCAACAGTTTTATACTCAAGAGACAGACCCTGTGTGGTCCATTGTCTCCTCTCTCAGACTGACCAAACTGTCCCTATCTCATTTCCCCCTTCCCTCGGTACCTCCCGGACCCCAGATGCGGTGTTTGCCTTCCAGCTGCGTAACCCCGTGCACAATGGCCACGCCCTCCTGATGCAGGACACCCACAAGCGGCTGGTTGAGCGGGGCTACCGCCGGCCCGTGCTGCTGCTCCACCCGCTGGGGGGCTGGACCAAGGACGACGATGTGCCCCTGGAGTGGCGCATGCGGCAGCACGCCGCCGTGCTGGAGGAAGGCGTGCTCAAACCCGACTCCACCATCGTGGCCATCTTCCCCTCGCCCATGATGTATGCAGGGCCCACCGAGGTAAGCACCCTCCGGGAGAAGTAAACTTCTATCACTTAGTCTAAAAATGAAAATAAATCATTTTACGGGGGTTGAAACGAAGTCATAGGGTAAATATTAGTATCCTTTGAGATTTTTGACAGTTTCGGCCCCCTACTTTAACCCCTCTCCGCGAACTAGCCGGGCTGTCTCCACTGGGCTGTAATCAAACGCTTATGATTATGGAAAGAGTGATTGAGACCAGCCGTGGATCTGGTGGAGAGTTATAAACAGGAAAGTTGACAGCCCTGCTCATCCCCCCCATCCCCCTGCTTCCTAGCCATGACCCTGGGTGTCCATCTCTGCACGCCCCCGCCTCCTTCCACCTGGCTGCCAGCTAACAAAACAACCACTCCAGTCTACCTACTGAGCGCCGGCCCAGCTATTTGTTTCCACCCGCTTTGTTCTCTAAATGGAATTTTAGGGCTCTTTGAGCCCGCTTATTAGGTTTAAAGACTTCGCGTTTAAAACGTGGAAGGAGCTTATTGCGGTAAAATCTGTCAGCCCAGGCAAGGAAATGAAGTCCTGTCGCACTTGTTTACTTTAGCCATTTGAAACATCCAAACTTGGAAAAGGTTCATTGTTGTTTTAATAATACATAGTAAAACTGCATGATGCCTCTCTCTGCATGCTCTGTTGAGTGGATTTGCACACCTCAGCTGTAGTTTTATTCCAGTAATTGACTTGTTTATTGTTGAGGAAAGTACTTTGTAATGTAGTTCTGGGGATTCAGTGTAGTTCAGGGGATTCAGTGTATTCAACAGCCGTAGGAGCGAAGTACAGTTATATTTTTGCCAAATGTGGTTTGCTTCTTTGATTGCAAATTGTTTAAGGTAATCAGCTGCTATATTCCCCCTTCCTATTTCACTCTTCCACAATTTGACTCCTGCCGTTGGCCCGTAGTCCGCTGTTTTGAAATACCTTAGAAGCAGCTCGACTACAAAACCCACTCCCATATATTTTGTCCTGTGTGGATGCTGACGGGCAATTGACCAAAGTGTGTTCCCCCTCCCCCTAACAACAATCACAGGTGCAGTGGCATTGCCGGGCCCGAATGGTGGCCGGAGCCAACTTCTACATCGTGGGCCGCGACCCAGCGGGCATGCCACACCCAGCCACAGGGAAGGACCTGTACGAGCCCAGCCACGGAGCCAAGGTCCTCACCATGGCCCCGGGCCTCATCACCCTGGAGATTGTACCCTTCAAGGTCGCTGCCTACAACAAGGTCAAAAAGGCAATGGACTTCTACGACTCTAAAAAGTAAGTTCACCTTCTCATCCCAAACGCTTTGTACCTTCTTTTAATGTGTGATGTACTTGCCATTCAATGCAACTGCCAAGTCAATTTCAGGGCAGTAATGCCAGCAGTCTGTTAACATTAGCGTGCTTTCCAAAATACTCTTAATTGATCATTTATTAAACATTGCCTGCACTAAAACCCCTTCATGTGGGTATTTCTTGCGTTGTTCTTATCTACGCTGCAACGGCAAGCCAGGAATAACAAAAGCTGTTTTTCTTCCTTATGCTCTCAAACGTTTTGTGGGTTTTTTCCAAACTTTGAAGTTGCTCGGAAATGGCAAAGAACTGCCATTAATTAGAGTCTGTGTACAGATCCGGGAGTCGATGAGTAACAAACCTCATGCAATCTCCATGCCTTTTATAATTTGATACTACCCGCTTATCTGCTATATTTCCATGTTTGGCTTTGAATATTATGACTTCAAATGACTGATCAAACAATTGACCTGGTTCTACATGACTCATGTCTTTAGACTTCTAGATCCAGGAAATTACAACAGGGGTGAAAAAACCTGTAAAATAGAACCAAGAAATTAGTCTGTGTTGAAATTCTGTACTTCCACACCTACTTTGTGGTCAAATTGCCAGGGAATTATGAAATGGAGTCAAAAAGCTATCAGATTCCCTGTATTTAAAGCAAAGTATAAAAAAAGAGAAGCAAAGTACAGCATTGTTAACCGTGTCTTTAACTTTTGTTTCAGAGCAGCATTGTGATAGGAAGGTAGCATATAATAATCCCGAAATGGTCCGAATGTTTCAGCAGTGATTCGACATTTACACATATACACATCCTTGCTGATATCAATAGTTGAAATCTGTTCCAGAATAATGTCAGCAACAACTTTATTGATCATCAAACAAAACTAGCCCTTTCATAAATTGAGCAATTTTAATATGAAACCCCAAGAACGGTGAGAAGTTCTCTGGCACAACAACACTTTCTCACCGTGTCAGCGCTGGGCAAACTGTTGCTTGGGATAGAGAGCAGAGGGTAGCGCTCAATCGCCGTTTCAAAAGCGAGGGTTGGCGCCTCGAGATATTTATGGCATTCCGTCTGCTCTCCGGCCTCTCCTCCGCCTGGCCAAATATCAGAAGGAATATAGATGCTTGGCCTAATTGCCACAGATCGCCCTCCGTCAACTTTGCTGTTATAAATGCTGGGATCAATGCAAGCTGTTTCCCATTAGATCACATTGTTTGGGCTCTCTGTCTAGGTGGTTCGGCACTCCCTGTCCTCACGCTAGTATGAACAACTTTTGGCACTAATCCACAAAGCTAGGTCTTAAAATGACCGGTTCACTTATAACATTTCCCGAGTTTTCTCCTCCAGTAATCTGCTGGGGAAAGCTGTGGTTTTAAAATCTCTAGTCTTCTCACACCTAAGGTTTCTGGCTAATCACGACAGTTTGACACCTGTCTGTCTTTTACGGAGGGATCAGGCTTCCATGTCTTTTAATATGTGCCAGGGTGTGTTCAGCAGGGGATCAGGGAGAGGGGCTATCGGGTTACGACCCACGCTATCGTGTGGAGGTGTCGAACAGGAGCTGGTTGAGTGGCGTGTCGGACCCACAGCGGGCCTTTGCCGTCTGCCAGCATGGCCACGTGGACTTCAGGCTCAGCCTCAGGCGTCACCTCAGGAACATGTTAGCACTCTGCAGGAGAGAAATACACTGCTTAGGTAGTGAGGCAGGCACTAGAGAATAGCAAGTTAACTGTATCGTTATAGAGATATGAGATATGTCAGAAAATACGTCAGAATAGATTGTTGCTGGCATGGTACAAATCTGCAGGACAGGAGGGAGCCGGTCCTGAATGAGATGTGTGAGCCTGTAATGGAAGGCAACAGACAGTTAGCAGCGTAATGTGCACCCTGTGTAGTTTAGGGTTTGTTGTCTCAGTATCCAAACAGTATACGATGACTAACATAGGCTTCCACAGTCTGCCTCTTGTAGAGGGGTTAGTTACATGTGTTGGCATACTAATACAGGTCCATATGAAACTCTTAGTGCAGACAGTCTACATTGCAGTAGACCACAGTTAACAAGAAATGCAATGATTTATTTTTCTACTCTATTTTTCTTACTCTAATGAAGTCATTTTAATCACCTCCATAATAAGGTTAGAAATAAGCCAAATATTTGTAGGAGCCATAGAAAATTGTATTTAGGCTAACTTTGTTATTGGAATTTTAACGTTTTGGTTTTGGACTAATTAGTAATGTTTATGAGAGTTGTGTTTGCTAGTGTTTATTATTGAACCATTCGTTTAAACTGAACATTTTAAGCCTTAATTTGATAGCGAAGGTTTGTCGTTTTGGTTTTACTAACTTACAGCAGTATATTTCTGTTCCCAACTTTGCATGTGTTTACTCTCAATGGGCTATTTTGACAGTGGGACATTCCCTTTTGGAACGTAGGTGTTGCATTGCAACTTTTTTATTTTTCAAATGCCTGAACGTGTTTTCCGTGTATCTGATTTTGTGTCTCCGTTTCTTTTTTTCTTTATATCATCAGCCATCAAGACTATGACTTCATCTCAGGCACACGCATGCGTAAGATGGCTCGCGAGGGGCAGAATCCTCCCGAGGGCTTCATGGCGCCCAAGGCGTGGACTGTGCTAAAGGAGTACTACAGGTCCCTAGAGAAGTCCTAATCGGGAAGCTGAGGAGAATACATTTGGGCCGCAACGTTTCTTTCAAACGGTTCAAATTGATTACGACTACAGGGACCATTTAACAGCTTTTTCCCCAACTGTTGTGGCACACCACTTCTCCATGTATGCTACTTAGTTGTTTTTTTTGTGTGCCACTTACTACTGTCTTTCTACTCTTTATTCTTTATTTAACTTAGCTTAGGTATAGTTTTAACTTAATGTGCAATTGTTCTGTTTTTAAAATGGGAATGGATTTTAAAGTAAAGTTCCAGAGAAAAAGGCGCTAAATGAGAAGGATGTATTTTAAGAGAACAAAATGTTGGTTCCTTCTTGTAAGAAGACAATGCGTTAAGTCAGTGACTTTCTAAAGAATATTTCACAGAGCTGTTGCTGTGCCTGTTGGCAATGTTGGATTTGAATATGGAAAAGTGGATTTTGTACGTACTGGCAACCTGAATGTACTGTTGAACAGTACTGGGAGGCAAATAAGTGTCTACTCAATCCCCAAGTCCCAATAGAGTATTACAAAAACAAAATAAACTATTAATGAAAGCAAACCATTACTATGTATGTGGACAAATAGGACAACAAAGTTATACTTGTGGGTTGCATTTGTTTTAGGTCAGGTTGAGTGCCTTGGTGGTTGTCAATCACTCTCTTTAGAGACACAGCGTTCTTATGTTCTTATTGTTGAGTAACACAAACCATACCTATTCCCCCGCTGTCGCCAGTGTTACATTGAAACCTTTAAATAGTTCAAGAGGTGTCTGCAAAGCAGATGAAAAACAGATACCTGTGTTTTTTTTGTGCCATGTGCAGCCATAACTTTTCAAACGTATCAAAATGCTTAGTTTGTTTTGGTTTGCATTTATCAACAGTGCTATATTTAAACTATCCATTGTTTGATTTTCCACTATGCATGTCTTCTTTTTCATTGTTTTGGATATCTATTTTTCTCTCATTTAGATGTAATCATAATTTTTTATCATTTGGTCATTTAATTTTCTTTTGGTACTGAGGTTTTTCGTTAGGTCATTTCATTGTTTTTGACAAACATTGTACTGCATAATTATTTTGGTTGACAAGATTTAAGGATATACTATTTCCTTTTATTATTTTTTGTGAATGGGTCGATTTGACTTTGAAGTAAAATTCACATACTGTAAGTGTTTGTTCTGGCTTCATAGAGACAATGTTTTTAGATGCACTTAGACGTTTTCCTTTATGGGCATACATTTTTTAGCAAAGTTACTGATTTCCCTCACATTCATTAAATATCCTGTCACTGCCTTTGCTTTTGTATTATTTATGCCTGTATGACAACGGTAAATGTTTCCAAAATGAACTTGTAACTCCATTGAGTATCTCAGGTCTGCACGGTTCTAGCTTTCCTTTTGCTCTTAAATTCTTAAGAGACCCTGTTGGTTGCAACGTTTGTGATCAACGACTGCAGAGGTTGGTTGGCGGTTAATTGAAGGGGACAGACTCTCTGCGGCCCCAATCACACTTCACACACACACCCATGTACTGCTCCAGCTGGCTCCCAGATGCAGTGGCCTAGCGAAAGTGGAACACACGGGGTTAATCCCATGCATTAAAAAATGTCCCTTTCAGGAACACCCTGGATAGATCATTTAATTCTGGTCCGAGATGTTACGAAGAAACCTGCCAGCAGCAATTCTTTTTTCTACCACTCACCAGATCTTGTTCAATCTCAAATGGTAATCAAGCTTGGACCTCGACACCACTTCAAAAGGAGAGATGGAATGAGGGGAAAATGATGGAAGGCTGTAGGGAAGGTTGAATTACATTGTGTTGTCCTTTTAACTCTCGCCGAAAAAGAGGGGGGCTATTCCGAGAGTGATCAAGGTGTGCAGAGGTATACTGAATCCCAAGAACTCCTTAATGTGATGTTATCATAGATAGATCGAACAAATTGTATTTTTGGTTTTTATTAGGCTTTTCATCTTGTGTGTTGTCAGGAGTCAATTTGCTGATAACTCGCCCCACAATCATATTCTCGCTTTAAACCTTTCATCTCTCCATTAGAAGTCGTCAAGAGTATTTCATTTTAACATTGGAAGGCTGCCAGAAAAAAAAAAAAAAAATTGTAGAAGAGATGTAAAGTTCTTACTATTGTTCAGAAGGCTTGTGCCCACTCACGTGTCCCATCTAATATAATCGACTCACATTAGTGTCACACTACACAGAAACTCCATTTGTCACAGCCATTTAAACGGCATGTGACGTTCTGCTGAAACAATAACTTACATTCTGGAGCACCTTCAAGGATGATTGTGAGTTTTTCTCAATGCTTTGCTTGACTGGACATAGTCAGATTGTACTGCGCCAAACACATACATTAGCCATACAATAGTCTTGTTTTTCAATAGGATGGATGGAGGATTTTGTATTTTCTTATAGTAAAATCCATATTGTGTTCTATGAATATTTCTAGTCTGGAAACCGAAAAGACTAAGAAATGCTTAGATTGGCATGCATAGAAATAACGAGGCATTCTCCAACAAAATCACGAGTGACACTCCACATTACCAGAGATGCTCCATGCACATGCACTGTGACCCATGCATGGCACGTACATACAAAATTACATCATCCCCCATCGCATCCCACCAAAAGGTTTAGCGCTTACATGGATTCCAGCTGCATTTATCTCCAATTTCCCTCCATCTGGTTTGAGTTCCATTCAAAGCCAGCTATGATAAAAACAGGCTTCTTCTTGCAAATGCAATACAATGGTGTATACACCAGGATGTCTGCACAGGGAAATCAAAGTGAAAGCCAACGCCGGGCACTAAAATAGGACAGAGCGGTTGTCATCCTCACTCTCTGTTCCTAAATCAAGTCCATAACTTCTAAGCCCTTTGGTCACATCAGTCTAATAGGCTACTTAATATGGTACAGTCCAGCAAGTTCTCAGCACGGCCTACCATGAAATAGTGTTGTGGCAGGAAGCTAAGGTTTGCTAATCGCTCTCTTTAGCGCATCACACGCAACATATGAGACGTGTAGTTTTGAGACATTTGATATTCATGGCATTGGGGTTTAATTGTCCATATATCAGCCATAAATTTTTGTCTCAGAAATGAGAACAAGCAGGCTTTGGGTTTATAACAATGTATTGGCCACTGTCATGTAAACACATTAATTTACAGGTTATATGTGCTTGTTTCTTCTTTTGAAAGCGTCATTGGTGAGTGATACAGGAGACATCGCACATAAATTATATAGTTTTATTAGCTGCCTTGACAATTCATGGTTTCAAAACCAGAATCGCCATCCCCCAGCATATATTACCTCAGGAGTCGGTGGTTCAATACAAAGACATCAGCCACAGAGAGGGATATCATACATCAAATGATGCTGCCTGTGTACATCAAAGGAGAAGCATCTGTTCCAGGAAAGTGGAGGACTCAGGCATGGAGGAATTCAAGGTTCGGTTACAGAAATAGGGTATAACTCACATGCACTAGGTGGGCTTTGAGCCCGTCAAACCTCACCCAGCCTTCAGCCCTCCCACTGACAGATTGGAGCAGACCTTCCTAAAGTGGCTGGCACCTACCTACCTGTGAGGAAGGTCCTCTGAAGGCCAGTGGCAGGCAGGCCTCCTCAAGAAACATCGGCACGAGGAGGTAATGTTGAACCAGGATCATGACGGTCTAGGACACTGTGTGCCTCTAAGTAGAATGGGCTGTTGTAAAAGGTACTGCTGGATATTTAGACCAAGAGAACACACCACACACACCCCTATTTAATAAGGGCCGTTCACAGTCCAAGTACTTCACACATATACGCTAACATATTGAAATGACCTAATACTTGAAGAAAAAAATAAATAGACAAGCTTATTGTTTCTGGCAACTAGGATAGGTTTATAGAAAGGCAGCGCAATGCTCAATCCTATCACACACAGCGATGGGTGCTACATTACTATGCCTCTCTCATGTTACAATATTAAGAGACCTAACAAGGGAACCGTTCAGAAGTCTGCATTTTCCTCTTGCACAGGTGCAGATGAATAGGAAGAGGAAAGGCAGCACCACCTTGGCACCGACTGTGTGATCTCCCCAGGACCAATCCCTTTGAGCGAAACAACTACGAGATTGCGCAATCCTCACACCTTGCCAGGTTGCCCTGACCACATCACCTGCCAATGGTTTCAGGTGACAGAAACCGACGCAGTAAGTTGGAGCACAAACACAGCGGAGCTTGAACAGATATGGTATCCCTCCCAAAGACAACTCAGCTGAAGGTCTGCAGTGGAGACTACGCCTGTGGGAGGTGGGAGATAGGTTTGCTCAGTCAGTCTGCTAGGACTCAAGTTGATAGGAGTTTGGAAAGTGACGCTGTTCGGTCCTTTTCTTCTTTAAATGAAGGGAAAGAACGGCGAAGTATGCCAAATAAAACTTGTACTGTGTACTATTTTATCTCATAGAGACCAAGGTACTGAAAACATCAACGATACACACTTAGCCTTCCATCCCCTTTGCATTCTTTGCAAATTGGAGTAAATCAAAGAAACACCTAGTGTGCTAACCACAGTACCGCAAATAGTCAGTGTAGCATAACAGCTGTATGTTGTTGACCTCCCCTCTTGTTATATTCTGTGAATTGCTGGTCAGACAGCGGAGTTCACCTCAGGTTCACAAGATAGTCCCAGAGGAGAAAGGAATACTGAGCACTGCTTAGTGACTGCCAGCCGCTTGTTGTTCCTAATAAAGTTTAGTGGTGCGGTTTCAGCCTCTCCTTGGCAAAGGCACTGTACCTTCTGGCAATCTCAGGTTCCCCCATATCATCAGATGTGCTGCTATCCGATGCCACAATCGTATTTGTCTTGGACATTGTTCTAGCTTTGATCATAAATTGCTGTAATTACTCTGGGCCCTACTATACTTTCCCTGAGGAAACAATGCTTGGAACAGGAGAAGCCAGTGTGCACACAGGTACTCACACAGTGGGTAGGGGACCACCCCCCCACACACACCCCCCCCCACCCCCACCCCCCTTCATGGATAAATAGCCCAATTAAATACAGCTTTTATGCTTTGTTATTTTTATCAACGATACAGCTTGCAGCTCCGTTGTTTTTGTGAACAGTGCATCTCCCTGGGCAAAGTCCGGATGTGTAAACGAAGCATGGTGTAATTAAACCAAGTCTTTTTCCTCCTCTTCCTCCTCCTCCGTCTTCCCTTTCCTTTCATCCTCACATCTAGGAACACAAATAAACAGACGAGGAACACCTGAGAGGTGAATACGGGGATTGTTCATTTATGGATTCTGGAAAACCGGAGCAATCATTGCTTTGGCAGGCTTGTGTGTGACTCTTTTAGCTTGTGCATACTAAGCGTGACACAATTAACCCTGCAACAGCCACACCCTTTCACTTAATCAGCCCTCATACTAAAATGATACATCTTTTAGCCCCCTTCCAAGACCACACAGAATACATGTCATGTTTTTCAGGTTTTTTTGCATGTCACGCTACAGCTCTTTCAATTATAACTTCTGTCACACAACAATTTATTGCAACCACTTGTTGGCATTGTGCACTTGTTGTTTTCTAGTTGTTACACTGAAAGCATGAACTCTGCCTCATTGTGGCTATGCACAAGTATTGCTTGAGAAACCGCGGCAATTCTCTATTTTTAACCCTACCTGTTTTGTTGCTGGGAGATTTATCCTGGGATTTCCTTGGCACTAGAAAGCAACCCACCCAAAGTGTGTCAAGACAACAAAAACACCCCAAGGAGATCTGTTGCTGTAGCTCATGGAAGCTTGGCTGAAACATTTCTGTACTAGTAGATTGGTTCCCTGATCCCTCTCACTTCCACTGTAAAGCCTTCTAGGCTGTAGCAAGGCTTACATTCAAGCTTTACTCAATGTGAAACTCAACAGAATTTGAAATAGAAATCTCATGTGGCATCGGTATGAGCTCCAGGAAGTTATGGGTCCAGATCATGGTTCATCACTTTGCTCGGTGATGTGGAGTTTGCCGTTGGTGAGCGGACATTTAGCAACCCAATCCTTGCTGAACTTCATAAATCTAAGCCAATTTTCAAGTTTAAGCATTAAGCAAATTCAATTTCTCTCTATAGAGTTGAAAAGGCAATGACTACCTGAGGAAACTGAGAGATGCACTGGCCACTGACAACAGACTGTGATGATCAGAGTTTGGAACGCCTGGTAGGGAGCTCCAATTGATTCGCAAAATGTTTGGCCCTCAATCAAGACAGCGGTGTGTCTCATCTTGGCGTATTTGTAATGTGTCTAGACTGAGGGCCAAACATTTGGAAATCACTTGTAGCTCTCTGCACGAACCATGCTCTCCAAACTGTGATTATCACGATCTAGTCTTTGTGAATTTATTTTATCTGCTTTCAAATATGCAAGCCTTTTGAATGCACAGTAGTACATGACTGTTTGGTCAATTTTTCATATCGAAAACACTTTTGCAATATGTGGATGGCTAGAGAAAACGTTTCAAGTATTTTCTAAAAAGCTGACTTTAATTCAAAGCAAGACATTCAACTAGCCCACATCTTACAATGATTGTATCGTGCACCAGCTGTCCTCTTAGAAAGAGTGGCTCGCCTTTGAGGGACCATCGCCCCAGTCGGTCTAAATAATACAGTTCCAGTTTGATTACCATGAAAATCATCATAGTGATGGAAATGCACGTCAACCGTATCACATATGCATCCCCAGGGAATTCACAATGCTGTGATCTGGCATGTTCCTATTCCAATACTAACAGAACTCAGAATAAGAATTAAACCTGCCTTCTTGTGGGGAAGGCATTGCTAATTTGAACAAATTCTACGTATTTGTAATCTGAAGGAAGTGGCAGGGCCTGAATGCAAATGGCAGTTGATCACATAAAAAGAAGCCTTGTTGCCTCTCAACATTGAGAATGCTTGTTGTTAACAGCACTTGTATGTTTAGTTTATTTCAGGCAAGCTAGTTAAAACAATGTCCACCCAGTAAGTATTTTGACACCTGGAAGCCAAATGACCATGAATAAACTTACTCTGCGTGATTATTGAAGTAACTGCTGTAGTGGCCACTGCCAGTCTGAGACATGGCAGTCCTGAGAGAGTGAGAAAACAAGCAAAAACAACTTTTCTCTAACTGCTGAAATAAGTACACTGCCAAGATGTTGGGCATAATTCAGGTCTTGGCTCCCTATGGTATCAAGCTGTTAACTACAAATCCAGTTTAGAATAGCAGTGTTTTTAATGAAAATCGATACTTTGAAGTATCTCATCAAACTTACTTGTTGTATTGTATGTATGTAATTTATGTAATATGTTCAAATTTGTTATTTCAGAAATATGGTTTTATTTTAATTTTATAGTGACGAATACAATTTTGCAACAATTGATTGAAGCTACTCACATTAAAACATGAAGTAATCTTAAATAACTAAGTTGACTGTCGTAATTCAAAAGACGGGCTGACATTTGAACCTAGCAAACTTTTTTCTAAACGGACCTATTTAGACATTGTGGCACATATGAAAGGGATACGCCATCACCCCCTTCATCTAGCCACGTCACCCTCCCCCGTACACAAACACTCACAGAATATGTACAGCTACTGGGCATATGTGGCATTCTCACCGAAAGCAGCGCAACTATTCAGTTTGATGGTCTGGCTGAGCTGTGTGTTTTTTCTTCTGTAAATTACAGCCAAGTAGTCAGACTGACTGGCTGCCGGAGACTGCTGGTTTATACAAACTTAACCTTAATGAGAAAATAAAGGAGATGATGTATAGCACAGGCTCTATAAGGACAACACACGGTAAGAGATACACTGGTGTACAGCAACACGTTCGGAGGCTGATCGAGGCAGCTAAACACATACATATGATGGACCCCAGTCTTAACAATGCAACAACTGTGTTGGTGTCATCAAAACACAATATATTCATTGTGTTATCTCGGCTTTTTTTAGGCTCAGGTAAAAACAAAATGTTGCAAAGTTAAAAACTTAAAAGGAAAACCTTTTTTTTGCAATAACATGGCAATACATTGAAAGCTGGCATCTAGGGTCCGCTGCTCTGAATTACTTTCCTGCCCAAGGTTATATTCAAACACTCAATGAACAATCATGGGTAGGTAGCAGATATCTGCAGATTCCCCCCTGACAGATACTGAGCAACAGACCTGAAGTAGCTGGAGGCTGCGGGTGGAGGTGGGTGTGATGTGGATAATAGCTGTTGTCTGAGGGTCCTGCCTGAACTAGCCCTGCCAAAGAGCCTCCTCATTTATAGGCTATAGATCCAACTGTGAAGTGTCAAAGAGCAGCAACAGAAACAATTATGGCCTGTTGTTTGTATATGTTCGTTACTAGTGATGCAAATTAGACATGTTTACTTAAGTGTCAGTATCAATTGATGTGTGCCATCATTGTAAATTAAACCCAATATCTCTTCAGTGAACTGTACCTTCAGACAGTCTCCATGCCAACTAGTGTTTTGGGGATTTTTCATTAAATGTGCTAGGATTAAATGTAATGTGGCCCATTGCCATTATGCTAAAAAGAACAAATACAGCTCAACTAAATATAATTGAGCAGCGCTTACATGCAAAGTAGGGGACATTTTGTTCCTCCCTGTTGCCTGGGGTATATTTCCCTTCTTTGTGGTGCTTGCTATGGCGTTATTTTCCCCGTTTACCACAGACACTTTTTTCACTTTCTCAAGGCAGAGTTCCAGCCAGCAGCAGCCAAGGACGCGGCACAGTGACTGAGCAACCAAACACAGCCGATATGCATCACATCTGCCCCCAACATCTCCCCTGTGGGCAAGATGTCTTTCAGACATACTCAAGACCTTTACCATAGGAGTGCAGCCAAAACCACCAGAACAAACATGATGCACAATTAGACCCCTGAAGCAATTTCAATGAGTCTTGCTGGGATTCAAGCGAAGTCATAAGGGAATAATGAACGTGCCACCTTGAATGATAACATTGGTTTACTGATTTGATCATGTTGCACTTCGCTAAGCGTCTGTCCATTTGTTTTGGTTGACCTCTATGTTTCTCTTGTATGCCTAATATTCTGGGTATTTTGTTTTTAGGAATGTATTAAATTGTTTTTCCAACAACACATTTAAAACATCTGTTGTGCAAAACAAAAAGCCAAGCTCTAACGTATGAATCATCATTTAGCCAATCATTTCTGTCTCTCATTTTAATTTAAACAAAGGATCCCCCCAAATAAAGATTTACCACCATCAGGTCATTGTAATATTATCTGCAATGCACATGCACAAACAGAAGTACACACCACACAGAGAGAGAGAGAGATTTAAATTGGCTGTCAAAAATGACAGTGAGTTCACAGCTGGCACATGGATCTAGTTCATGAGGCAGTAGCCATCAAGATTTTCTTAATCTTTTTATCTTTGGTAGGACTTTTGTATTTAACCTTGTTATCACAGTTTGGAACCATAGTGCTGGAGGGTTACATGTCTTATCCATGTCTTTAAGTTCAAGGGGAAACTGACACTTCTGCTCCCTGCATACTGAAGTGTGGTTAATGACAAACAATGGAAAGAGTTTCGAAGCCACCTGGACCTGGTAAATTGTTGGTGTACTCCATGAGAAAGGGTCTGTGTCTGGGCCAATAAATGACTCTGCACCAAGGGCGGAAAAACAGACAAACACTGGAACACTCAAACTGAATTGTGTGGAGCATGAAACCACCCAAACAACAACAACATAACAAATGACAGAACCAATGTTTTCCATTCCTACTTTCTCTTCTTTTTTTTTAAAGAGCAGTTGCTTGACAAATTGGTTCTTATGGTTTTAATAACTTGCCACACAGGCTGATCCGATCCCTCACGGGTACAATTGAAGGGAATGGTTTATTCAACATTTAGAAAAATACAGTACATGCTGTGCATTATCTACTGGCCGTGTGGTAGGGGCCTTGGCACGTAGAGGAAAAGGATGGGACGTGTTCCTCATCATCTGAACAGGATCATATGATCAGTCCAGCACAAAGGGGCCTGTGAACCCAGTGTGTACCTCACCGCTCAATCTTAAGGCTTCAGATTTCTGCGTGGTGACATCATGCAGTGGTGAAGATAAGCCCTCGACTAATTGAACGCATGGCTTAGACGAATGAAAAGCTGATACGGCTAAGTTCTTTGTTGTTTCGGAAATGTCTCGTAGGTCTCTTTGTACAGTAATTGACCCAGGACACATAAAAGGAACTCTTCCTTGAAGGATGACCTCCTGAAGTTTGCCAAGAGTTGCTTTAAACGTAACCATCATTATCATAGTGACATGTATTAATTGTCTAGGTTTCGACATGAACATTTTTTAAATGAACTCGTTTAAAGTTTTTTCACTGTGACATTATGTATATTATGATGGGGAGAAAGAAGAAAATAAACTATGATCCTCGTCAAAGTTAACACCTGAAACCATCTGGGCCAGTCATATCTAACCAATAAATGGATCAAGACCCAGGATGGATGGTAATAATAAAACAAACACACCTCAGCTCTCATTCTAGTGCACTGGCTTGACCCTTCAGCAGCATCCATTCATCACTGTCAATATCTTTCATACTTTTATGGCTTCATGTTTGAATCACTCGCCAAAGTACGCTGAGATCATAGGTGCAGATACCACAGGAAACCCTAGGATACAGCCACAGGTACAGGACATCTGAGGTGAAGGGGGCAATTAAGGGAAAGGATCACTTTTGGAGGCGGAGGGGGGCACCTAATGACACAGGAAACATGAGGCAGGCACAGCTTTCCAGCTGCTGTCCATCAAACCGGGGGGCTGATGTTCCTCGCCACTGTTATTGTAGTCTGAGCTGACCTTAGTCATGTACTGCTATCTGTTTCGGGCGTGTCCCCTAAAACAGTGAATCAGAATTTCTCCATTGTTCACATCCTCTGAACAGTGTACGGGACCTTGGGGAATCCAGCAGGTCGTTTTATCTTCTGTGGTCAGCGAGAGCATGTCAGAGATCAAAGTGGGACTGCCGCCTCGAGGTTAGGGGCCATTTGGATGTGGATGTTTGCCTTTTCCAGTGTGAGTGGTGATTAGTGAGTTGTGGCTGACTGCCCGCTTGGTCACAGCGGGCCGGTCCTACCCTTGACCAAGAACCGTGTTGTCCATCTATGAGCGACGATTTGCAGGAGGATCTCCAAATCTGGCACCTGACTGACAGAAATATTCCAACACTGACCAACATATTTTTGTGACCGAGTGGACTTCAGTGGTACGCATGGAAGGGAACAGAGCGGTTAATCATGGAAGATGCCTGTGGTGGATGGTGACAATATATATACAAAATGTGTCCACAATTCTTCTTCCAACACCCTGAGGATCTGCTGGAATCAATTTGCGCTCCAGTAAAATGTCAGCACTCTGGGAAAAGTCTGTCACACAATCCAAGAGTCTGCTCCATCTCTGAAAATCTCTTGATTCTGTTGCATTAAAAAAAGCAAATTCCTGGCCCCCAACCTTGTATGGTGGATGTAAACATCCACACAAAGTTTGTGGATCGCTACCTGCTTTCATACATGCCTTATTGCTTCATCATGTGATATATTATTTCAAAATAGTAATGCTGTGAAAACAAAAGCTAAACCTACAAAAACAAATGGTCATAGAATACTCTGATACCGAATAACGTACATAGCATATTTAACAGATTCTTAAGTGGTCGCAAATGTGTGGGGATGAAAAGATCTAAGAGGGATTTAACATGTTCGAAACTGACACTTGAAATCGGTATAGGGGTCCAGCTTTGTGACTTTCCTGTCTGTCGACATCACAGGCTCGGGCACAATGGCACATTGTGTGGCAGTCATTCAATCCTATGCTTGGCACTAACATGGACAGTGAGTGATCATAAGTAAAGTGATGTCATCATGGCTGCTGGGTGAGAGAACAAAGGGCTACCTTAAGACAGGCTGATCTGTGGTCCGATTAAAGCCAGGACTCACTGGGAATGTGCAGGGCCCCCCAATGACATGCATTGGTTCACTGGCTTAATTTCCACTACAGAACCAAGCAGGGCCAGTCCAGGTCAGCAGGAAATGACAATAACATGAACAGTGGGTTTTGGTTTATTTCACACCGTGAAATTGTTGTGAAATCATGTTAGCAGGCGAGAGTAACGTTTATGCTATTTTTGGGTGAATTCCCTGCTTGGCCCTTGCGACAGTAGAAACTAATCTACTTTTCTGTTGAGGGACTAAGCGATTACACCCTGAAAATAGTAGTATAGCAATAGTAGTAATGGTAATCCGAATTCAGGTAAAGTCAGATTTATTTTATCTGAGTTTGACTACAAATTCTCCAGATAACATGCAACAAGATTCATTAGTAACAATCTACCTATTTCTGTGTTAAAAGCAGCATCAGGTTGTGTTAAAAACCAGCGAAACACTATGAATTTAGACTCTGCTGGAAAGGTCTGCAGTTTCTTTACAGAAAAGTATATATCGTGGTAATTGCTGTGGTCCAATTACAGCAGCAGTTTATGGTGAAACGTTGAGTACATGCATTACCCAGACATAGCATCTCTACCACCAGTCTCAGAGGCATGTTCTTGACACCAATTAAAACACCATTACTGTCAAATCTAATCAACACTCCACACAGGCATTGCCACAACAATAATTAGGCTTACATTTATCTGTGCTGTCTAAGCACTGCTGGGCTTGAAGAGTGCAGTTTAAAATCCCACAGGAGGTATTAGCTCATCTTCTGGTTGACCATATTGATTCAGTGGAATATTTGGAAAATCACAGTTTATCATGAGAACATGGTAGTTATGAGCTATATTGGTCAAGCACATCTTAAATCACAGTCGAGGAGCTGACCACAAGCTGCCAAACTGTGGCCACACTGCATGGGCTGCATACGCTAGTGTTAGCTACAGTATGTACCTGACATGTCTTTGTCACGGCCTGGACTTTTGGGGACCTAATTAGAGTATTGTTTGCACCTGCCTATTATCTCGTTTAGGTTTCCCTCAATTCCGTTGGTTATTGGTTTTCCCTTGTGCTGTATCTCAGCCCTGCCTTGGTTTAGTTCTTTGTCTCTGCATTGTTTGTCGTCACTGGCTTCTGGTTCCTCTCGTTTGGCTCCAGCCTTAAAGCAAATTCGTCTTCACTTTCTGTATTTGGGTCTCAATTAATTGTTAGCTTCTGACACGTAGAGGTAGACTTTCAGCTAAAACTACCTGGCATCAGAGAAGACTATTTAGTTTGATGCCCAGCAGCTTCCCATCACACACCCGCAAGTAAAATAGCATTGGCTGAGACATTCAGATATGATCAAAGCCCAGTATCTCAGCAGTGTCAGTGGAACAGTGGGCATGTCATTGTTCTCGGCTCCATCTGTAGAAACTGTAGATACTTGACATGTAGATTGAAGTCGACGCAGGTTAACATTTACAGCAAGACACAAAAGTGGACTGCGCTATCCAGGTTGTTTTAAATTCCACATCAACTGTCTCCAGCTATTTAAAAAGTCACACAGGCAGCTATGACACTGTGCCTCTGTATGTCCCCACAGCCCGAGGCTAAGAGGCTGTCGTTTGATTAGGAGTCAGGAATGGCCTTCTGGGCCCTTGATTACCAGAACCCTGCATGCTTTCATGTGGTCAGTGTTCTGCTAAAGAGGGGTCACTGCTATCGATTAAATAATCTGAGTCATTTAAAGGGAAGTAACAGGGCGCATTCATGTTCCTGACTGGGAGCCTGCCTCTTCGGAAATGGCCTAATCCATCTTCCAGGGAAATGAAAGGATAAGAACAATTATCCAAAAAGCAGCATCTCCACTTTAAACGGAGCATACCCTACTTGGTCTTGTCGTTGAAAAAAAAAAAAGCGCCTAAAGTTTCACATCCTGGAATGTGCACTTGTTAGACATCAGAACTTGCGATAGAAGTAGGTTTGATTAAAGTGCTGTAGCCAACGATCCAGATCGGACTAGCAGGACTTGCATGCGGTCTGAGTACAACCGCTCCGAGCTGGCACAGCGAGCCACTTGATTTGTGGTGTTGTCCCTCTAGCGCATACATGTTACTGGTGTTCCCCACTTTAAGCACGAACCATGAGAGACCATAAAACATGTTCTCGTCCAAACCTAGTGATCCTTAGAACGTTTTGTGCTTTCTACATTTCATCATAAAACATTGAGAGGTAATGGCAAGTTTTAGAGAATGACAGATGCTTCGCTTAGATTGTTGGAATATATTTCTTTTATTTACTGTCAAGCGTACTATTGATTCACTTACTCATAACTGGATTTAATGTATCTTCAAAAAGCCTTTGTGAGGAAACAGGTCAATTGGGGGACATTTTCTGGTGTTCTTTTTTCGGGGTGTTTGAGAGGTGATGTAGTAGGAAGTGTTGGTTCCTCCTCAGAAACACAATGCACCACTGTGTCTAGGGCTTAATAGTGTCAGCGATCACAGTCAAGTATGAACAAGATCCCTTTGATCCAGTGTTTCCTCCTCATTGGCTGTATCTGCTTACTTGTTTGGTGTGGACGTTTTAGCGATTTTCCTCTACTGATGTTGCCAGTGATTTGGATGTATTGTGAATTGCATACAAGATTGAATACATTTGTATTGAGTTCATGATTCTAATTATGTTGTTTTTGGTTCTTCACTTGACACGAGTTTATATAAAATGGCAGAAATATCCACCCATGTCTGTGACAAATAAATCTTAACTGGATTGCTCTGAAAAGAATAAAGGACTGAAACGGAGTAGTATTATCATAAAAAAACTAAAACTTTTAGGAGTCACTTTTAAGGAACCCCCTAAAAGTAGCTTTTTTAGGTAATCCAGCATATCTTTTCCTAACTTGCTGTTAGTTGATTGTTGCTGGTAGTTGGTTAGCCACCTGCTCCATGACCTATGCCATCAAACCACTAGTTCACATCTGCTTGGCCTCAGAGGTGGTGGTCCATTACAAGACAGGGAGACACAGTCTCATTTCTTTATCCTCTAGGTCGGGATGTAGCCCATCTGCATGCAGTGTATGACTCACATCAAAGTCAGCAATGGCAGCGGGAGACCGCTTTCTCCGGGTCTGACCACACCAGCGACATATGATTTACATCTTGCTGGGTCTCAACTGTGGGGAACCTCAACATCTAAACACAACGTAAAATCCCTGTTTCAAAAAGTCCCCATTATATCTAAACCAACACTTAACAACTGAATCTGCCACCACACCTTCAGATGACTTAAAAGTGTTGTGTCCTTCATCCTTTCCTGTTACAGTTACTGTCATCTTCCCATACATTGCATCTTGTTGCAGGGGAATATTGTTTATTTAGAACTGACTGACTTGTTAAAGCCAGTGCATTGCTAAAGACAAAGAGAGCCTACAATCAATTCTGTTTGGCAGTTGCAGATTTCTGGGCCCTCATTGTGCTTTAGGTGTGTGCATTTTAATGTATGATACTCTAGCTAGGTAAACATCAGTGGTAATGGAGTGCGTTATGGAAAGTGTGCCCAAGTAGTACTTTGTGTCAATTAGCCTTACAGAGACACAAAGTCTTTGGCACTTGTCACGTTAACAGGCATACACAGCAACCTGGGCTTGGATGAGAACATACTGCTAGAACTATTGGACTTTTCCAGTCATGACTCAACTATTGACCCAGCTGCAAGGTTATTCAGCCTGGCATAAAGACAGCCTGCTACAGCTGCAATCTTTTTCATATTTTTCTTTCAATCTGAATCTTATACAACAATCTCTGCTATATGCTGTCGATTTGTACTCCAATATTCTTCTACAGATGACATGATTCAGACATCCACCCGGGACATTCACCCAGGACTAAATACAGTTTGTATTTTCAGCACATTTAAATGGAAAATAGGGGTCCAAACTCAATTACCTTGGAGGATGGTGAGATGATAAGGTCTCAGAAAAGCCATTGTTACAAACTATTCGGCCATATAAGATAGCCAAGAAAACACCACAGAGTCTGACCAACTCCTTTACACTGCATTCTCGTCGGTATGTGCAGCAAAGGGTCCTCGGAACCTGTTTTCTACCCAATTCATTAAGGCCGCATTGTGGAACACTGAATCACAACCTTTCCACAAATACTTAAGGCATAGCACCATGTCAAACAAAATGGCCAAAGAAACAGATCATCCCTGTGTGTTCCAAATAAAGCAGATTCAATAGCCACATTGAGAGCCACGAGTGAGCCACAAAATGTCCCAGTCCAAAAGCTACACCACCCCTCATTCTACCAGGATAACATATACTGTCACAACTTTTGTAAAGTGGCTGCTTTGGAAGTTGCAAGAATCATAATCGCTCAGGAGAAATGTCGCGTCAGCGGCTGTCCCCATGCCCGAAAGGCCTATACACACTTTACATGTTAAAGTGCCTCTGCTTTGAGCTGCCCAGTATGTGTCATCAAGATTTTCCTTTTTGATTGAACAGCCCCCCCCCCTTTTTTTTTGATAAGGCTCTAGTTTTCTGCTGTAAACCACTTGCTCCTTTTCTCCAGGAGCTTTTTAAACGTTTTTTTATGAAAACATGGCTGACTCAAACTCAAAGCAGAGTAACTGACCAATTCCAGCTGGACAGTGTCTACATTTACAAAATTATATTTGTGTTACACAGTTTATCTTGTGGGCAATTGTTAGCTTTTTTGTAAACAATAAAAAAATGTGTCTTCCCAACAAAAGCAAGAATAGATAGATTATTTCTTTGAAATGACAGTACACAGGTGGCCTCTGCCAAGGTAAAATAGGTGACAAAAGTTGTCCCATCTTAACATCTAGAGTTACATCCAACAAGTACAATACTTCCTCCCACTCCCCATTTTAGTTGGCTACCCATTGTTTACAACAAAGGAGCTTGACACTGTGAATTGAGGAATGTGATGGATAGTCCTTGAGGTCAGAAGCCTTCACTGGTGTATAGGTTTCATCCTTGCCCCATCTCACTACTGAATAGATGGCTGGAGCCTGTATGTAGACTAAAGCATTACAAGCCATAAAGCCATAGACACTGTAGGAGCAGTGGTTTCGGTGACTGGCCGCCAACTTTTATGTGGGTAACTCCACTTTCAGGCGTGATTAATGCACTGTGATTTGTACTTATGCTGCCGCATCAAATGTATGTGTATATATATTAAACAATAAACAATATTCCTTGTGAATCCCACATTGTTTACGAACAGGTCTTTTAAATAATTTAATTACCTTCAAATTTGGATTTGCTGCATAACTTCATTTGAGATAACGATAAAATGTAAGTGATTTTTCTGTGACTTGTAGGAGCATCTTCTACTATCAAGCGTTAATTTGCATAAAACCATATATAGCTATGTACCTTTCTCTAAAGAAAGCATTGCACTACAGATGTATCGTCGAACCAACACAAACTTAACTTTTCCCGATGCAGAGGATCTTGGGTATTACAAAGGTTTCTCTGTATCACTTATATTCAGCATAACATCGTTCTATCTCTATGCTTAAATCACTAACTTTATCCACAGGGACATTCCTTGTATCATGAGGGAAACCATTCCCACAGAGAAAAACAATGGTTATCTGATTGTTCTAATATAAAAGTTATTTTCGAATGCCTGGCTAAATTAATCCCTAACCAATGTACTTTTTTTTTTTACCTGTCTGCCATAATTTTTGTTATACATATTTATTTTTGATATATTCAATCCATTTTTTATTTTGTAAATCTTTTTGTATTGACTGATTTTAATTGTATAAACTGCTGTCTCCTTAAAGCATCATGTAACTCTGTTAAGATCAGTGTTGTACAAATATTTGTATTTTCTTTATTGATAGACAGCCGGGTCCATTAGAAGAACATACCACATAAACAACAACACAAACAACTGAGTCACATAACATACATAGATTAGTAGCACCACTTACTCCTTCAACAGACATTGATGCCAATGCTTCCACATAGGGGATTGATACCCCACTACA
>JAVQIZ010073987.1:0-12633 GCA_036023535.2 Galaxias brevipinnis
TCACACACAACACGCACACACACACACACACACAGACAGACAGACACACACAAAAACACACTTTCTCCACACATACACTTCCACACAGAGGGGCTGAGGGCACACTGGGGGAAGTCAAGCAGTAACACAGCCCACTTGCCTGTTGCTAGGAAACGCAGGGTAGCCAGCAGAAGCTGAGGTGATATTTTAACCTTCATTTCATTGTCGGTGGGCTTGAAGGCCGAGAAATCCTGCTTCCTTTCCCGATGGGTGATTTTCTTCTTTGTCTTGTTGTCAGCTGATGAGAGAGAGAGGGGGGGGGTTTGATAGAGACACTTTTTAGGAACACTACCTCCCCACTGTGTGACATACATTCAGTCAATGAGGTCCATGGGTGAGTAAACCTTAGTAAACCCTCGAGCCATACCTTTAGCACAAGACAATATGTTCAGGACAGGTTCACGGAAACGATAAATTAAGTCAGACGCTGCATTTCTGACGTGGCTACATTCCAGGAATGACATTGAGCTATGCATTACAGTATGTTCTCTCATGTCTAGGAGTACAACCCAACGAAACTACGTAAGCACGGCGGGAGAAAAAACCTGTAAAGTAGTCGACCCCCGTGACTACACTAGGGAACCCCGTGGCCTGTGAGAGTCAGTGGCTGGGCACCTACTGTACAAGTCGGTCTCGTCCAGGATCTCGGACTTGATGATTTCTTCGATGACGTCCTCCAGGGTGACGATCCCCAGCACCTCGTAGAACGGGTCTCCCTCCCCTTCGTTGTTCACCCTCTGAACTATGGCCAGGTGGGATTTACCTGACGCCACGGGGAACACAAACACATGGTAAAAGACACGTCCAGGGTTTCTCTGCGTGGGGGCTGTCCTAGGTCAGTTTTAACATGCTTAGCCGTCACAGGGACCACTGGATAGACGCCCGCCGCGGCGTTCACACGTGTCTCGCCATGAGATCATCCTTAAACCAGGCACGACGCTATCACACACACGAGGGTTGGAAACACAGTCACGTTACCACTATCACACTGCTGTCTGAGAAATATTAGGCCGTAGTGTATCATTGTAACAAAGCGAGCCTCTCTTCCAAACGAGAGACAGTGAACACACAATGATGTCACGCCGACATTGTGACAAGAGAGTCATTGTGTCCACTGGTGTCTCCATGAGAGGGCACAAGCAGCCGGACCAGCAGACAGACAGACAGGCAGACAGACAGACAAACAGACAGATAAGAGTAGAACCCCCCCCACACATCTGCTTTCCCAGGACCCTCCTGTGTGCAGTCTGGAAAAGGAGGGGAAAAAAACAGTATGTGAACAATACTGTCAAGCAAAACGCTAAACAAATTCTTTGCCTTTTCTCAGCTTGTGATCATTTAAAAGGAATTTTCCAAGGGCCGGGCTAATATTAGCCCCGGCAAAATGAAGTTTCCATTCGGTCTGGGGCGATATTCTCACCGAGCTGGTGAAGCCCCGGCTCTGTGATCAGATTGTCGGAGCGGGTCGTTTACATGCAGAGAGGGCAGAGAGTAAACACTGGGGCAGAGAGAGAGAGAGAGAGAGAGGGAGAGAGAGAGAGAGAGAAAGAGAGGAGAGAGAGAGAGAGAGAGAGAGAGAAGACGTCCTTCATTGACAGGTCTCCTCTGGATCAGGTGATGGTGGAACAACACACTCCAGGGGGCCCTCCTTTCGATTCATTTACAAAGTCTGCTAATAGTTCCTCAACCTGTAATACAAATGAAAGGACAGCACACCGAATTCTCCTGGCGACTGCATTTATCCGAACGAATCGGATGGAATCTAGACAACTCCATCCGTCTTCTACTCAGAAGGATATGATCCCTACAAATCTATCCCTGTTAAAGATGTGTAACAGCACGGTCTAACCGGTTACTATTAGCAGGCGGCTTGATCACCAGGGGGCTTCTGCAATGTCAATCGTTTCCCAATAGGTTCAAAGCCTTCTGTCTATAGAGCTTGAGCCATTACCTCTGTGCCACCTATGGGACCACCATACGGGCGTGGAGGGCCTCAGCAGCGCTGACACACCAATGATGAGCGGCAGCACTGCATGCTGGATCCCTTCCCCGAGCGACGGCCTGTGTGCGGCCTGTCGTTGCACTGCTCTGCACACAGCTGGCCTTACCATAGTTCACATTTCTGCTGTCTCAGAAAAAAAGTCCACATTTCTGCTGTCTAAGAGATAGGTCCAAACTACAAAGGCCAGGTCGGTGGACTCCCCCACTCTTCTTTCAAAATCAGCTCAATGATGAGTCAGACAGGGGGTGAGGGGGGGCAATGGACATTTGGTAACAATGACTGGGCACAGGCCTTTCCTGATTTACAGCCAATAGGAATCCGTCTCAACACGTACTCACCTACCCCACGCAATCCTGCATATAATGCCTAACTTTTATCAACCCCACTCTGGTAAGGACGGACCGACATTGACGCCAATGTCACTCATGTGCCTCCTCGAAAGCACAGACGCTCGAGTACTTTACACATGAGCACACAGTCATCCACCAGGACAGCACCCCCCCCCCTGCTCCTGACTGTCTGGTTTGTACGGCTGTCTTGGGTCACAGAGCAACAGTCATAGGACTTACTGTAAGAGAGCGGTCTACTACGTCAACAGCTGGGGAGGGGGGGGATCACAATCACTCAAAGGAAAAGCTGTTCTGTTGCAATGTGTGTGTGTGTGTGTGTGTGGAGGGGGGGGGACATGTTTATGTTGTGCTACCCTGTGTTTTGCTGGGAACCGGCACCCTGAGCTGAAACGTAAGGAAGCAGTCATTTCACCAATTTCACAGACGAGGGAAAGTCGTTCAGGAATAAGGATTAGCCTGATTTGACATGCTTACCATGAACCAGCATTGAACTAATAGTATTGGTTTGGAACAATATTGAACACACACTAACTTTTAACAGAAAGTATGGTAAAATGCAATGAAACTTAATAATACAACTTAATGATAACTTAATTGTATTACGTGGGTTAGTATTAAAAATACACATTTAACATAGTGTATTTATTTAAGTGTTTGGTGTCTTCAAAATGTATTAACTTTCTCTGAATATATCTCTTTGTCTTTCAGTTCCTGACTCTTACTCTCGAGCAAAGACACACAAACACAACCCCCCCTTTCCCTTTCTGAGGGTAGCTCCTCTCGTCTCTCTGTCCCACAACCTGACAGCAGACAGACTTTCCACGTTCCCATTCCCAAAAAAAGCTGCAATGACCAAGAAAAAGGCAACCAGGGTTTTCCATAAATACCCTCAAGACAAATGCTGTTTATTCATAGCTCCTTGGCTGCTATAATGGTTGTCCACTTTGGATATGGGGGAGGCGTAGGACGTAGAGTTCTGGAGACTGTTGGGGGCTCCAGATAGGACCAAGGGGAACACGCAGACACACACGGTACCTTTCCCTGGGTTCCAGAGACACACACGGTACCTTTCTCTGGGATCCAAGGAGGAGACCAAAGAGTCAGAGAAACGCGTTCTTTAAATATGAAATATGAAAGCGCACGCAATTACTGTTTTGGCACCCTGACATGTTTGGCTGGTTTTAAAGTAGCATTTATGTAATTCATTGAGAACGCCATACAAAGTGTACTTACGTCATGTTACGGTCAGGCGCCTCCATTTTGCAGCACGGCCTGGCGACCGGTAGCCACTTTACCTGTGCCCTGAGTCTGTCAGGATCCATCTAGCCCCACCACTCAGCCATGCATCCATACATACCCCCCAGCCAAGCCTGAGAACCTCATGGCCGGCCTTCAGAGACCGGGCTAAGCGCGTTTGTCTTTTTTCCTCCCATTCCCAGCTTATTTATGGAATGCAGCTTTGTAATATTTTTCCATAGCGTAATTTCTCCTATAAATAGTCACATGGGGCTTGAAGGGGTGGGTGGGTTGGGGTGAGAACAAACAGGGGGCTGTGGGGGGGTGGTGGGGGTCAGTGTCTGTTCCGGACACTCATCATATCCCTCGCCCTCCTCTCGCTCGCTTTTTCCAAATATTTGAGCTATGACAAATATAGTTTATTCTCCGGGCGATGGGAACCCATTGGGTCATGTCTTTATTTGAAATCCCAAGCAAAGTTTCCAGTCAAGACCATGCTGACCCATTTTTCCATTGAAAGAGACAATCGTGTGCCTTTAACCCCTGCAGCCACTACCAGACGTCTATTTCAGGAGCACAATATTTAGACAGCAACCTTGAAGATCCCAGAAGGAGATATTATGGGGGGTATTGTATTGGGTTGAGCTTCAGTTTAAAGGGAGGTTTGTTACAGCCTTCCTAGCATCCCACCTTGAAATCTCACTAAAGAGTAAATATGAGGGTTGCAGCTCGGTGCGCAAAATTGGTTCGGAAGGTTGATTTGGCACACAACGACGCTGAGCACAAACTTATACACTCCCAAACTCGCTCGCTCCTATCACCTTGTCAATACACCACTGCATAACTATCTGGCTATCTCTCTGTATTTTGCATTAAACACTGAGTCTCAGACTTGCACACATGCCCCTGTGTGTTTTGACTCTGCAGAATGGTAAGCCTCGGTAAGCCTAACTAGACATTGTTTGGTTGGATGACACAGCTAGCAGTGGCCTAGCTTGAAAGCCTGGTCGGCAAGTCGTCTGTCCCCTTCACTCCTCTTGCCTTGTGTTGGCACCAAACATCCCACATTGAGAATGATATGGAAGAATCGGGGGGGGGGGGGTATTCCAGAGAGGCCCACACTGCTCACAGACCAGCCATCATCAAGGGGCCTCCGTCACAAGATCGATCTGCCGCTGTTATTGTGCAGTGGTGTTTCATTCCCCAGCACGCACAAACAAACACACACGCCCACACGCGCAGACTCACTGCTGGGAGATGCAATGACATTGTTGTTCATTGATAGAAGTGGCGTCGGTCATGGCGCCGGCTTCGTTTGTTATTCCTAGGTCCCCTGTGAGGCGATTCCAAAGAGCTTTAGTCAGAGAAACATCAATGGGAAACTGCCTGGAGATGAGAGATGAATGGGCCTAGAGAGTCTGATGAAACTTGGAGTCTGTGAGCGGCCGTTCCACCCAGGAGGATGAGGATGGTCAGGGATATATATGGGTGCAAATGTCTCAACACTGCGACCAGATGCAGAAGTATGTGCACTATGTTTTGCATTCAGCACTTCGGGCCCTATGAAGGCTTGGGGAAACCAGAATACCGATTTCTTTATAGGTTAGGCTGGCTGGCGCATGCTACTCCTATTTTCAATTGGTCATTCAAAAAAAGACTCAAACTAAAGGCCACACAACAACTTCATATGTGGCTGACTTGTGTACTGCCACAGTTTAATATCGGATTGAGCTACAACATCTTTTTGACGTGTAATACCGGTTACACAGCCTCACTAAATTCATGTAAGAGTATAATAATAATACAATCACTATTATCATCCTAGTATTGGCATTAATATCAAATTCATCCCACTATTTTGACAACAAAACATATATATATATATATATATATATATTTTCAAAACCGACATGAAAACTTTGTAGATTAAGACAAAGTGTGGGATTAGCAAGACAGCGCACTCATTTACAGCTCCCCAATACTGCATCCCTCTCAAAGCCCCTTGTCTGTATGAGGGACCTAGCCAGCTACATACCAGCGACCGGCTGTCCTCTTACCTACAACTATCCTCCTACCCTACAAGTATACATAGTTATTTTATGCAGTTTTTACAGCTAAGACATCGGCATCAGTAAGTGATTCCCCAATTTTTTTTTTATTTCTGTAAATGATACCCATAACACAATTATAGTAATTGCTCACAATAAAAAGCTTTGTAAGTTGATGATTAGATGATCTGAGTCATAAATGTGACTACGATTCCTTCTGTACTACAGTAACCCAACTATTCAGTGCACACAATTAGGAGGGCCGCTGCTGAGGGGCACAGACAGAGAGCGTGCCCACGATACACCTGGAAACACGCACGTTCTTGGCTCTGGGTGTTTACAGCTTAATAAATCATAATTAATACCTCAACAAAAACAATTAGCCGTAGCTGAAATCCTTAAAGCTAGAACGAGCTAAGTACTAATAGAAAAGCTCCCATGCCTTGTGAGATAATCTGTGGGAATGTGACTGTTCCGAGCAAATATAACAAACCAATAACATCTGAGATGTCGAGCAAGTCCATTTCCATGACCCATATGCAAGCTTACGGCTTGACTGAAACAACATGTGTAAGATCTCTCCCCTCGCCATGCCTGTGTTTCTCTGTGTAATGCTTAATCAGTTATATACATTCAACCAGCAATGTTGAAAATTCACACTCAGCGAGTTGATGAAAGCAGTAGCTTGTGAAGCCCTGGTGTCTTTTGGGCCTCTGAAGGGCCCGTCCAGGGTTTGGGTTGTCCCTGCTGCCTCTAAATGGAGGGACAGACAGTGTGCCTGGTGTTATCAATGAAGCCGGCCCCCTTGGCTTTCCAAAAAGTGCAGCTTGGATGCCGTCCACGGCAGGGCATTAGGCCTGGAGGTTTGTGTCGCTGGTAATTTACAACACCAAGGGAAACGGGCAAGAGGACAATATGGAGAAAGAGAGGGAGGGAGAGCGCGAGAGAGAGGCAGAGAGAGAGAGAGAGAGAGAGAGAGAGAGAGAAAGGGGAGTGAAAGGGGGGGATGGGGCCAGCCGCAGAGCACAGCCCTTGAGCAGCAAGTGGCTCTCCTACCCTGAGTATGTCACCAAGAGGCTAGAGTACCAGACTGGAGGAGTTCAGTCTCACAGATAGCTGGACGCCCCCTTCATGGGCCTTTCCTCCGCATTTTCTCCTGTGAGACAAGTTTTGAAGTGCAGATGGGATTAATCAGATTTGTGGGGTGACGTTGTGTTTGCACGTTCATCATTCCCAGTACAGCGCTGAGAACGCAGACGTGCCCCAGTGCTCGTGGTATATTGGTGGAGCACATCGCAGGGCCATTGAAACATTAAAGGAAGTCAGGCATATAAAGAAGGCCGACTACATGAACGATGAATATTATGCTTGTGAATGATGGATATTGCTGGGTGAGGGAGAAAAACGTTATGATTTGGAGAGGGTAATAATACATAAACATCAGCCATCATGACCATCATCATAACAATCATCATTACCATAACCAGTATCATCTCCATCACCCAGTTACACTAATAGCCGCCATTTCCTTAATTTCATAACTCTGACGTAGGGCGTAACACCCTAAAATGGCTATGATAATATCTGTATGACATACCCACATTAAATGTAAACAAGTGGCAAGTTTCTCCCATGAGCGCAACGGCGAGCATTGGGTTCAAGTGTGTGTGTGTGTGTGTGTGTGTGTGTGTGTGTGGGGGTGGGGGGGGGGTGAAGACAAGTCATTTCACACAACTAAGTCAAAAGCCAGCAGTTAACCCACGACATACAGTATGGCATGATACAATGTGAATCCATAATGGAATGGATGCTATCCATCGCAAGAGAAGAATAGACCCTTTACCACAAGTATGTTGCTCAGTATCTCAAAACTTCAAATCATTCTGTCATCGAATGGTTCCATATCAGATCATATCAAAAGGACAATAGGTAGAAGGAGTTTTGATGTCGGCCATCATGTCACGCGAGCATGTGTCAAATGGTCTGTCTATAACATTGTGTATCAGGAACAGAAACATAGCATGGTGGCAGGTCTTCTGAGGACGGGGACTTATAATGGTGAAAACAAAGCTCCTAGACCAAACACAGACAGCATGGCCCACATAGAGTAGGCAAAGAGGCTGCAAGCACAGGCCGAGGTCTTAAATGTTTGCAAGCACCTCGTTGGTATTCCGCGTGTTAAAATTAGGGAAATGGCAGCAATGTAAAACATGAGTGCACACGAGTGGACATAAAATGAAAACTGCCAACATATCAGCATCATTATAGTTATAATAAACGTCTAGTTACAATGATTTTATAGCAAGTCATGGCCATATCCTCTGCTTTTATCAAAACTGATGCTAGCCAGATCCCTTGGTATGACGTTATGGCCATTGAAGCCATTGATTTTTGTGACAATAAACTCACAGAATTTACCACAATCAAGATAAACGTTATAAAGAGTTCAGATAGTAAAGCTATCATTCATGGGTACAAACTGCAGTGATACGTTTATCATCCAGCCAACAGCGAAAAGCCCAGATTTGTGTGTTTTTCCATGGTAATAAGAAACAATGGGACAGTAGTATCTATCCCTGTGAGAATGATTAAGTCTGCACAACCTTCTATCTCAGATTACAATACTAATAAAGTATCTCTACTTGGGGAAGCGGCAACTTCAAAGTGGAGTAGGGAGGTTATTTTTCCAATAAATAACATGTCTTTGGAATCTGAAACACAAACCACATAACTCAGAGCACCTCGTAAAAAAATTGTTTTACTCATGGGTCTTTGTAAGAATCCACAAGGCCTACTCTAATATGTATAATATATTCAATGTCGCCCATTTCCAATTCCCGTTACTCCTGAACATCTGCCAAACCCTCTGAAATATTAATGGACGGCACTGAGTGCTCGGATGTATTTCATGATTTAGGCCTTTGATTCATTGCATCATCCTGTGATAAGGCTTTCTTTCTATTTAAAATACAGGCACTACAGCAAAAGATGTCTATTCTTAACCAGAACTGGCTCATGTCCACCCAACGGGACGCTCAACAAAGTAGTTCTCTTTGAAGCCAAAAGTAGTGTCTGACAGACCTGGTCTGAAATGTCAGTATTTCAGACGTGACCAACCTTGACCTGTCACTGAGCTCATTCAGAGACTACCTTTGATCGAGCAGCACGTTTAACATCCCATTCAATGGACTGGAACAATGTGTTATTCATTCTTGACTGACTACTGGTAAAAAGTTGAGTCAAAAGCAATTGCACAAGCTACTTGGCACCCTGTAATAAACAGCCTATTGATACATGAGCATACCAAGTGCAAAGAGATCTTCTCTGGGGGACTGGGAGGGAGGGAAGGAAGGTTGCAAAGCCTTGGATCAAAACTGTCCTTTAGAAGCAAATGTATTATAATCCTAATTGTATTAATATTGAATCATTTTAACATCTCACCCTCTCATATGGGGTGAGATGATGTAAACACAACACTCAAACTGAAAATCTGTGGCCTATGCGATAACAGAACAGGCTTACTCTCTTGAAGGTGTTCCTAGCTTCTGAATGAGTAGGAGGCATTGGCTATTAATACTGCAGCTTTTCTTAGAGTACACAAGCCTGCCAATTGGTGTGAATTTGGGGATAAAGCGTTTTCCAACAATGCCCAGATGTTATGGGTTGGCACTGCTTAACATGTGTTTGTGGAATACAAGCACAGCGATGGTTGTAAAATGCTATGTTGCATAATTACACTACTGATGAAATACCTTACCTCAGCCAGGCTACTGGAACCCGTCGTAAGCGCACAAGCATTGTTTTATTTTGAGACAACGTTGGTTGTGCGTATCATGAATAATATGAGTCAGAATGATAGAAACATAATGGAGGTGTAATGCCAGATCAGACAGACTTTGAGAATGCATTGGAGTGGGATTCGCCCTCCTCTGCAGTGGCCCTAATCGGGTTTAAAGTCCCACTCCACGTTGTACCAGAATCTGAAGAATGTGGGCCATTTCAAAAGCCAGACTTCAAACTAAAGCATATGGAGGTGTGTTTTCCCCTAAAAAAAACAACTGAAGTCAGGTCAGCACTTGAACTGATTTCCAAGCTTGCCAAATTAAGTGCAGCTTTAGGTTTGATTTCGTAACACTTCAAAAACAGAGATATTACCGTAACACTGACTCATGACAACCTTTTGTTCAGGCAGGTATTCAATCAGTGCAGATAATGTAAGAGGCCCCTAGCAGAAGCCACGCTGTGTTCAAAGGGACATCCCTCACCGGGAAATATTGCTGTACTTGCCAACATGACGCCACTTAATCCCATGTCTCAGCACAAATGTTCCGGGAAAACGCTCAAACAGGCTTTTTGACATCCTTAGTGACAAGCAAAGAAATCCTGTAAATTGACTGACATGTTACAGAGAAATGGATGGGAAAAATATGGTCAAATGTCGTACTCAGGAGGAAGGTTACAGCCTTAAATGTATTTACTATCCGACAAAGTCCTGATGACGGAGTCAGCTGTTGATAGATGCAACATTGACCTACTGTGTATTTTAAAAGGGGGGAAACAAGTTCAAGGCTTTACAGGCACGCAATCACGCACTCTAGGAATCACGCTGGCACTGTTTAACAAAAGGCCTTGTTGTATGAGATAGAATGAAGACACATGAAGACACATTACTGCTCCACTGGTTAATGTCTTACCCATCTTAGTTATTGTATAAGGTCATTATCTGTGTGATGTTTCAAATGTTTTGTAGTACATAAAAGTCATAAACAATGAACCCACAACTATAATATCTCCTCCATGCTCATTTTACGAACGATGCGCAACCATTGTGTAAAACATTATGTACTGGCACTGAGCCAGCTAGCATGCCGAGTCTATAGAGTCTAGGTATAAGAGGAACTGGATGAACCAACTTGATGAGTTAAGTGTTTTATCTGGCATGAGAACAAGACATGGGGCATCATAGTAGGACCAAAAAAAAAGTCCTTTGCATCCGTTGGTTCAAGTCCTGCTAAGTTCAGGCCTGATCTCATTCCAGTTAAACAAGCTGCCTTCCCCAGGGGCAGCAGGGACAGGGGGGAGTAGGCAGAATACCAGCAGGCATGCTTAGAAAGCAGAAGGTTTCAACACTCTAATTTCATTCAGATAACATCCACAGACGGACCACTCTTAGTTTAGGCCCGCTTCACTTAATGGCCTTAATTTAGCAACCTTCGTGTTCACCAAAGTTAGACTTGACGCGAGTTAGTTTGTATGGCTTATTTACCCTGTTCTGTTTACTACTTGGGTCTGTCCCAAAAGGAACACGCTGACCCACTCATTAAGCTCCAAACCTGCTGTTTGACGAGTGCCTCCTGTATGACAGGCAGGAATTGCTTCAATCACAAGTGGAGAGCAATTAAGAAAAGGGTCAGGAGTTTCCGTAGGGGTGTCTATCTCAATCAAACTTTCCGGGTTGACGATTACCCCCGCCCAGGGCAAACAGGGAAACAGATTCTTTCTTTTTTAACTTTCCATTTCTACATTAGAGAAAATAGGGAAGTAAACAAAGTAAAAGTATCCTCTACAACGTATAGAACTTACTAACAAACGGCAAAAGGCCTCGTTTAGAAACCAAAACCAAAATGCGATAGAAAGTAGGCTTAGCAGGTGCCGTAACATACCGCATGTGGGAATAATGTGAACTCTCTCTTTTTTTTTCTCCTCAACCCCACATCAGACCACTCCAGCTCCACAAGCGGTGTCAAATTAATTAACAGTGACTTAGAATAAAAAAGCACATTGGGCTGAGTGTGCTGTGATTAGAGCCAGATTGACGTGTACCTCTGACCAGGCCCTGCCTGGGCCGCTGGTTATAACCTCTAGGAGCTGAGGCCAAGGTCCCTCCAGAGCCAACAACAGGAACAGCGGGACTCCACCGACGCCACTTCACCAGTAGCAGTGGCAGACCACTTTCAAATGGGTGACTGACTGACTCCTGTCCTGGTTAAATGTGCACCTTCGTTCAGTCCGTTTTTAGGTTTGTGGCCTTGTTCTGTCTGATGTAAAAATACAATTCTCGTCCTACAAAACATTCTATTTTGTAGAGTGCCTATTCGAGGTTATGGAAACTTTTGATTTCACAGTCCAAACGTCAAATGACTATTGTTTCCATGATTTGCACCTTTACACCCTTTTCATGCACACATAAACACACGCATATTTCATGCTCATCCAACATCATTCCCAGCCATCCTGATTGTCTCGGCAATAAGTAGTCAGAACACGTCAGATGGCAACAATGTTGGCTTTACACTGCGGGCTTCCAGTGGGTGGTAGGTCAAATGTAGTATTTTAGAGTGCACATCGTGGTTACAAAAGGCAACACACAAACAATACAGTTTGTTTGTATATACTGCATATTACATAATATATTAGCTTTCAGACTTGGCTGATATTCCACTAGCTAAATAAATCGTTATCATGTGAAACCCTATAGCTGTTGCCATCAATGACCTATGACAGAATCTAGATGTTAAGGCACTGGCTTTCTATTATTGTCTCATCAACATCTACTTTGCTTAATGAGAACCTCTGACACACAAACACACACACACGTGCGTGCTCACACACAACAACACACACGTATACACTCAGGGGGCTCGAGCGTGTTAGGAGCTGTTATTCATTATCCACACAACTGCATTCCAAGGACTGGACAAAAGGAGTTATCGCCACCATCACTTAGACATAAGCACATGAGAGGAAGAAGGATTTAAACAGGTTCTCAAACAAGATGCCCCCACCTGATAACCTTAGCAATGTTGTTGCACCGTTCCCACATGTCCTAATGCATTCAAAATTCACATACTGGGTGGGTGGGAGAAAATGGGGGAGGGTGCTGAATGAAACGTAGCAAAAAAGGAGAGAGCAAGAAAAGGGAAAAGAAAAGGGAAAGAGAGTGAGGGGAGAAAAAAAA
>JAVQIZ010074012.1:0-18364 GCA_036023535.2 Galaxias brevipinnis
AGAGAGAGAGAGAGAGAGAGAGAGAGAGAGCTCATTTGTTCACATACCACGTTGTGTGTGTGTGTAGGTCTTTCCCACCACTGTTTTACAATCTCTATGACTTGCCGGCCTGGCTGGCTGATCTGCTGCCGTTGAATAGAAGGTTTGTTTGTATTTGCGTTTGGGCCTCTCTTCTGTGCAGGAAACGGCTGTTTTTGTTGTTTCAGGCGCCGCTCCATTTCTGTCCTCTCCGGTAGTTTAACCACGCCTTTCTGTGGTGTCCTTGAAAGTGTAAAAAGAAGTTTGATTCTCTTTGATTCTCATTCCGATTACCAAAAAGGGTCGGCTTCCTGACCAGCTGAATCAGTTACTGAATAGCCAGATCATAATTATCTGTGTCACCCTCCCTAATGTGTGCCCTTCAGAGCACGCCCGCTTAGATACCTGTGTGTTTTCTTGCAAATCAGCAGAACAATGGATTCCCTGAAGGTTCAAGTTCTTGATAATGCTTTATGAAGGTGATCTCTGTTGTCAGCTATGCAGTGAGAGTGGTTGTCTTGTAAACCAGGCTGGCTCATTAGAACCCCCCACCCCCCCTCTTGGGGTCTCACGAGGCTGTGAGAGAAGTCAGTTAGCCAGCACGAGGAGACTCCAGGTCCGTTACAGCAGCCTCATGTCTGAATGACTGGATTAGAACTGCTGCCCTCTGATGTGTTGAGTGTCCCACTTCACCTCACAATGATTGATGGAACTTGTTCCCCTTTAATTACCGTTAATCTTTTTTATTACTACTGTTTACTTTAAATTATAGTATCTAATGTCATTAGGGTTTGATTTGAAAACATGAAACTAGTCTAGAATCAGAAATAGTTTGGAACAAACTCAAACAGGAAATACGTGTGTGCTTCAATTATTAAATTTTATGCTAGCCAAGTGCAGGAACTGTTGTATAAAGGCAGAGCAAAAAGCTCAACAATGCCAGCAAAGTTCCAATAGTGTAACATGTTGGAGGACCGCTCTGGATGCCCTTTTGACTGAAAGTGTGACTGGTTCCTTAAGTGTCCGATATGACGTTTACCAAAGTGAAATGATAAAATCAAATGAATAGCACCGGAACTTGGTCATTGAAAAAGGGGCAAAAGACAGGAAACTGGACCACTCCTCAGCTCATTCTCCCATTCCCTGCGATCTTTCCTTCAATAAGTTCAGGGTCACAGCTCTAGCACTCTAGCGCTGTCGCTCTCTCCCTCTCTCCCTCTCTCTCTCTCTCTCTCTGCTTATTTGTTTAAATCAAACGTGGTGTCGAATGGAATGGAAATAAATGTATTTTGTCGTGCCTCCTAAAAAATTCCTCAAGACACCCACACTTGTCGGAGTAAGGTTTTATGATAAAAATGTGTCTGCTTTCAGAACAAATTGTGCATCTCTCCATTTCAGTTGATATCCATCAACACAGTTATTGATTTATGAGGCATCCAACCCCCAGGGAACTGAGATGAATTGATAGACGTTATTTTTCACAGAACAGTATCTTTCGTCTCAATATAATACTGCACTACTACCGTCCGTTTTTTCTCCATTTAATTCATTTTTCAGTTAAATTTCTAATTATAACTGTATTATAGCACATTGCATACAAGAATATGACTTCACCATAGTGTTCATGTTGTGCAGCACACACATAATACAAGCACACTCTTCTGTCTCTGTATGTCCCCTCCCACTTTCTCAGGTGAGGCACGTACAAACCTGGATGAATGCGTGTTCGATAACTTAGTAACTCTGTCCGTGTCTGTCCCCCAGGCGGAGGGCGATGTAGCGGGTCTGAACCGCAGAATCCAGCTGGTTGAGGAGGAGTTGGACCGGGCTCAGGAAAGACTCTCCACCGCCCTGCTGAAACTGGAGGAGGCCGAGAAGGCAGCAGACGAGAGCGAGAGGTCGGTCTGTCATCCTTCCCTTCAGTGAAAACATATTTCCCCCCACTAGCTGTGGAACTGAGGTTGGAGGGAAGTAAATTGATGAGAAAAATATTCAACGTTTAATCAAATTCATCGCGTGAAGGTCTTTGAGTCTGGCATCCAAATGATTTGTGTGCGTGTGTATGTGAGCGTGTGTCGCTGACTTGTGTGCGCCGGCTGTCCCCAACAGAGGCATGAAGGTGATTGAGAACCGGGCGATGAAGGACGAGGAGAAGATGGAGATCCAGGAGATGCAGCTGAAAGAGGCCAAACACATCGCTGAAGAAGCTGATCGCAAATACGAGGAGGTGACCCTCTGCTTATCATACAGCAACAGCAGTGTTTGCATGTAATCGACAGAAAAGGACTCTTTGTAATGTACTTCTGTCACAGGTGGCCCGCAAGCTGGTGATTCTGGAGGGAGAGCTGGAGAGAGCCGAGGAGAGGGCAGAAGTCTCAGAATTGTGAGCACAACCGCACGGAAACACACGAGCACACAACAAGAATCAATGTTGTTTGATCGAACAGCAGTGGATAGTAGTGCTAAGCACTTTGTTGTCTTTTTGTCTCTGTAGTAAGTGCAGTGACCTGGAGGAGGAGCTGAAAAATGTGACCAACAACCTCAAGTCCCTAGAAGCCCAGTCGGAGAAGGTAGGTGTATGGATTGATGTATTTTTGTGCATGGGCACATTATCAATTTCTTCTGTAATTCAAAAAGCCTACAGGTTATGGTATTGACTCAGAGTTAAAACTGTGTAGCTTTCCCACTTCCCACAGGTGTTGATGAACTCTAAGGGTCTAAAAGCTTACAGCCAAGTTTTCCAGCACAGACATGCCCTCTGCATTCCTACACACAGTCACTCGTTTACACAAACAAACACACGTACACACACACACACACACTCACACACACAACAGGCTGAGAAGGTGCCAGTCTTGCCCCATGAACTCTTTCTTCTAGCCACTTAATCGCAGCACCCTGCTCTGATTAAATCACTGGGCCAGCATTCTAATGGTTGGTATCATATCACCATGGGTGCCCAGTGCCCATGCCAAGTCACCGTGCCAGCTTACCACACCTCAGGCACTGGTAGAAAGGGGGATCGCATTGTTTATGTGTGCACGCATGTCATTATTCCATAGTGCAACGTCTGTTTTTTGTTTTCAACAGTACTCAGAGAAAGAAGACAAGTTTGAGGAGGAGATCAAGGTGCTTAGCGACAAGCTAAAAGAGGTAAGATGGAGGCCTCTCTGTTCCTTTTCAGGTTTTTTAGGAGCTATGCATCGTGACAGACATGTAGCGTGATGTGTGTATCTTATATTCTTATTCTGAAAGGGAACGTGTGATGTGTGTATCTTACACTCTTATTCTAAAAGGGAACGTGTGATGAGTGTATCTTATACTCTTATTCTGAAAGGGAACGTGTGATGTGTGTATCTTATACTCTTATTCTGAAAAGGAACGTGTGATGTGTGTATCTTATACTCTTATTCTGAAAGGCAACATGTGTGAATGGGCCTGACGCAGTCATAGCCAACTTCAAAATGACGGTCCCTCCCCTGGGTTTTCTAACAACCAGTGTGTTTGCCTCTCTCCCTACCAGGCTGAGACCCGTGCTGAGTTTGCAGAGAGGACAGTGGCCAAACTGGAAAAGTCCATTGATGACCTGGAAGGTATGGAAGCATTGCCAGCTAATACCATTGTTTTGTCTATTACGTTTCATCCTAGGTCCCTTACTCCCTTCAACAGTATATCTAGGTCTTATTGTTTAAGTCCACATATTAGTATCCAGTTGACACACATACTGTGAACACAAATAGAGATTATAATGGTATTTTTTTTTGCCGTCAATTAGTCTAAACCTGTGTAGGAGTAGAACAAAGGTTTTCAATTGAAAATAAACAATACTTTTCCAATAACTCAGTGTGTTCAATGAAATGTCCTATAACAACAAGAGCACTATTTTGGTATGCAATATTCAAATTTGCCCGAGCCCAGCCTGGGTTCTATGTTTCAACCAAGCTGAAAATACTTTCCAGTGGAAAAGAAACGGTTCTCCGCCAAACACACGGAAACATTGGAGACAAGCTAATAAAATACTGCCTTGGTCTCAAGGGTAAAGAAATATGCAACAGGCCATTTATGTTAAGAGTGACAGCCCAATTCTTTTTGTGGAAACCTATGAATGCTGACTGTATGGCAGTTTCTTTAAGGTCCGCAGGTTTAGGTTTTAGCCAGTGAGGACTACAGGTTATGTGCATTATTTAAGCAGTTGGACAAAATTTGAAGGAAAAAAGCTGGAAAATACTGTACATCATATTATTACTATCGTAGTGGCTAACAGATCTCATTATTACTTTTTGACTTGAAGGTTTAAAAAAAAAAATGGCACCGTCATTGTATCCTTAAATTGCTGATCTGTCTTCTGTTTTTTCTCCTACCGTTTCTCAACACTTCTCATATCCCACCTTCTTTCTTTCGCTGCTGCTCCTCTTGAACTCTGCTTCCTGCTGAACTTTGACCTCCAGATGAACTGTACGCACAGAAGCTGAAGTATAAGGCCATCAGTGAGGAGCTGGACCATGCCCTTAATGATATGACCTCTCTGTAGATGCTTCATCTTCTCCTTTTCTCTTCCTGTCTTTCATCTCTTCTCCTACTTGCAACTCACCCTTTCTCTTTTTTCAATCTCCTTTTCTCTTACTGATTGTGGTTTCCATATTTTCCAGTGTCTATTTCTCTCACTCAGTCCGATGCACTAAATATGTATTTATGCATATTGTCTATGCAAACTAGTTCAAAACCAAAATATAAACAAATTAAAGGTATTTCCTTTCCCTTTTTCTGCTCCTTTCTTTTCTGAGACTTTGGCATTATTGAGAATATATTCCTTTCTCCTGTTATCTGTAAAATAAAGTTTGTGCATAATTAGCCACTGTATATATATATTTTCTTTGCTGATAATCTTTCTTAGTATGAGTCTTGGATTTTTACAAATTATACAATACGACCATAAACGCTAATCAATAAGGTGAGAACTGTTGACATGGACTCTTGCCATCCTCACCGACTCTGCATTAATTATAATAGGGCTTTGAGTGTATGGTTTTAACTAACACAATTAACAAAAACACGTATTTCCCATGTGATTTCATTATTTTGGTGAGATTTCAGTCTGTACACAAATATATTTAGTTAACTATTTGGATATAACATGTTTATATTCATAATTTATTATCACAAATCATTTAAAAAATAGTATGTCTATTGACAGTCCTATACAGTTGGGCCATGAATCAAAAGAGCATATTTCTCCACAAGACATTTGGCACATCCTAAGTTTGCGCATGCAAATAATAAAAGTTTGGTACAATTGTGTGGTATGATTTTTGCATGTGCAAAAATTTTAACTAGATTAGTTATTCAAAATAGTTGTTAGATGTTTAATATATTAAATGCTATATTGTTTGATTAGTAATACAGTTTACGGAACCTACAAAAAGCTCACATATTTGGTCATGTTTTGTCAAACTATCGTCATGAAAACCATTTGTTTTCTGTCTTTTCTAGAAAAACTAACAAGTGCCAAAGAAGAAAATTTGGGCATGCAACAAGTCCTGGACCAAACGCTGCAGGACCTGAACAGCTTATAAACGCATACACGACATGCGCACGCACACACACACACACATACACACACAGAGGACGACAAGGAGGATGGAGGAAATTATGACGCGACATTCCATTATATTAGTTTCATTCCCAATTTTGAGCTGTAAAGTCTTTATATCTCATTGTTACAGGGATTAACTTAAAAATTGTACTCTTTATGTTATTTTTCTCTAAAGCACAACTTCTCAATTGTTCTCTGATTTTACTCCAAACCCAAATCTCTTCACCTCTAGGTTTACAGCATTTAGCTTTCTGATGCTTTTGACAGTGATCATATTTCTATACAGCATTTTGGCTGGCTATTCAAGAGGTAAAAATACCAGGCTTTGAATTCCAATATGTTGGATTGTTGAAATGCGGGGTTGCATTGAATGTATTCATGCTGCAGTTCTTGACTGCCATCTAGAGGGGTCTTTGATAAGTCAATCTTGCCTTTTACCAAGCGTGCAATCTACCTAAACAGTCATAAATATAAGATATGGCCATGTTTCAAAAACATGTTCAACATGTTCACAGGTTGCTCTTCACCCTGTTAATGCGAACATAACTACATTATTGGTTTGTCTGACGTGTGTAAACATTATTGCTGTAACTAGAGAACAACTGACATAAAGGATATGGAATACTTGCGGTGCTATTTTCAAAATAACATTGTCAGCTGTGTGCTTTAAGGCACAGGAAATTACATCATGTATGTGTACTCATTTTGACTACAGCTTAGACCAGATGACATCGCTTTAGGATTGTCATTTTACCCAGGACACAAAGGTTTTTCTGTACATGTGTTTGTGCATTACCAACTTTACTGCAAATCCTCAGGCCTTTTTCAAGATGTTTCTCTGACCACTAGACCAGACAAGGCATTTGACTGCCTGTGGACTTGGCCCATTCACAGAGCTCAGTGGAGCGCATTCCTCTTATGGTTTTAAAGGAACCGCTAAACATAATGGTCAACACCCCTGCGTGTTTTGTTTATGGACCCTGAATAGATGTAACATCACATGTTCTTGCTTCCTAGCACACCTGGTAGTTATACACTGTATAAAGCCAGGTTAAACCGTTACATAAAAAACAATTCATCCAGTTTTGTTAAACCATGGACACTTACTGTATATAGTGGAATACTTCTAGGTATGTTTAGGTAAGATGCTTTAAAGCCACTCTTTCTGGTAGGGGAACTTATAAAACCAAAGAAAATACAATAGAATGTATGAACCCTAAAATCTTCAATGGTTTTTGTGGGCCACTGTTGTCTCAGTCTTCAGCAGTGAGAAAGCCAACATTTGACATAGTTTGTTTTGAAAATGTTTTGTTCACCATCTCCCCTTTCAATCTAATAAATTTTTACAAAAAAACATTTCTTAATAGCAAATTATTTATTTTTCAATATGAATGACGAAGTTACTTGGAAAATACTGTCTGGTTTTATTTTCAGACCTGATGAGAAAACAAAACAGTGAGACAGTTTTCAATTAGTCCACCTTGTAATTCCAACATTACACAAATTCTGATATCTGTTTGGAATGATACAGCGCAGTAGCTATCTTCATTTTCTGACATTTACTGCATGGTCACAACATGGGGTAGATGAATGCCACACACCGATTAATTCTCACTGTGGCTTTCTTCTAAACGAGCATCCTGGTAGAAAAGAAAGAGATAGAGAGGGTCCTGTTTTAATCTTGCGTTAACTGGAATTGTAATAAAATGTTCTCATATATTTGTGCATGTGCAGCATTTTTATTATCCATCATCTACTTCCGAATACTGTTATTTGGGTATTTAAGAATCACGGTTTGTCTCTATGTGTTTGTATCTAAGTACTTACTGTTTTGCTATACAGTTTATGAACGTTTGGGATTTTTTTTTAAATAGCTTACTTCAGACCTTTGAAGTGGCATGTTTTTCTAATAACATTTATTTATGTAGTTTTCTGAGCTGAACAACATACCACACTTTAAATAATTACATGTAATAATAATAATAATATTTGACAATGCCAAAATAGAGGCCTAACTTCAATAACAATTCATTCAAATTACATTAAGTAAAATTTAAAGGAAATAAAATGACTTAAATAATAACATTAAAAATGGGGCCGAAATCCCATTTCTAGTGTCACTCAAATTAATTAAAACCACAAGGGCGTTGTTATAGTTTTGATGCTAGTTGTTGACTAAGGCTTCACTTACTTTAGCATATGATTGATCAAAGTATAGCAAACAGCAGCTTCTAGGAAGGGTAACTACAATAAAAAGAATGTGTTTGCTCACTCAGGGGCCCTTTCATCTAACATCTCTGTTTGGTTAAAGGTCTGATAGTGACAAAGTATGCAAGAATACTGACAATTTTGAAAGGTTGGCAAACATTCTAGCGCCACCCTGTGTATATGGAAAATATACAACAGGAGATGTCAAAGTCTTCCCTCACCTTCAGTAAGGCGACATTTCCCTCCTTTGGGCTGGCACAGGAGAAAGTTGCAACCTCCACAGGGAACAACTCTTTGGGCATGGCTGAATAGTGTGGTGATCCGGTAGCAGCCTTTGATGCATAGAAAAGAGCAACACACATTTGGAAATGAATTACTCTATCAAAGTTCATTTATATACTGTACTTATACTAATTAGGAGTAATCTCCTTGCATTAAATTAGGTAAGGTTAGAGAACTCTGCGACCAATTTATGGTTTGCTTTGGTGGTTCAGTAAATAAAAGGTGTTGCTTCAAAAGGATAATGAGAAGTGTTTCCAATAATGCTACTGAAATCACCAAAGGATGCAGGATTACATGCAGCTCTTTGTACTAAACCAGCTGCTACTAAACGAAACACTGAACCAACACCATGACCAGACAGCCTGTGAGGACAGAAATAATATCAATCCTGTGGGCACATGGATGAGCTAATTTTGTTTGTTTATACATTAGGAGTTTCAGGAATAGGGAAAAACATTTCTTTCTGGTGATGCAGTACATAAATCATGGATATATTGACCTCAGTAGATCAGGCAAGACACGTATACTCTTTTTTTTCTACCTTTGTGTATGTACAAGATGTACAACAGTCAAACAGGCACGAATTCACATAAGCTACACTGACAGATCAGGTAAGGAGATAAACCTCACCTGGACACTTGACATCCATAAAGTAGGAGTTTGGGTGCTGGACCAACCTCTTCTTCTTGTGTCTACGTCGCTCCACCACAAGTGTTGGGTGCATGAGATCTATTGCCAGCTGTGATGCAGAATTGGTATAGGGTTGCTTACTTTCATCTGTAGTCTCCAAATAAACAGTTCAATCTTTGTAATGGGCCTAACTGTAGGCTAATGTTTCCAATATAGCCCCATCGGACCGACCAATTTGGGTAGCATGGGGATTCAGGCTTCCGTGGACAAAATCATACATTGCTTATAAAGTAGCGTAATGTGAACTTCAGCTTTGGGGACTATAACGCCCCCTGCTGTCAGGTAGGAAAATTGCATTACATAGACATGTCTCTACATGCCTACTTGTCAAATTACTGTCTGCATCTCAATACCTATACTACCACACTATATAAACCAAAATGATTTAGTATGTCTCAATACATTATGTCAATTGCAGTATTCCAAAAAATGCATGCAACACTACATACTTTGCAAGTGCAGCTGAAATACTGAATGAAAAAAGTAATAGTATGCGATTTGAGAGGCAGCGACAGTCTCAGGTAAATTTACAAGATGATAGACACATAGATGAAGAAGATATTGCTAAGATGCACTACATATATGCACACAAAAGCTGGGGACAAATTGAAAACATCCTTTTTTATTGTGTTGAAGGACAACTTTTTAACACGAATATAGGCCTAAAATACCAAGATGCAATGGTTTTTATACAATTTATTATTCAATGACATATGTCATTGTTTTATATATTTTTTTAAACATTGGAGCTTGCATTTTTCAGTTAAGTTGTAATCAGAAAATTTCTGAAAAAATACTTTCAAGTTAAACCACGTTATCTACAATATAGGCTATTGTATTACATAAATGTATTCATCACATTAAATAGCCCATGTTGTAATTTACATCGACTCTCAAAATGTTTTTGCCAACAAGATAAACAGCACTTACCGGCATTTTAAAACCCCAAGAATGCTTTACTTCTTCGCAGTTCAAAGTCGTTCTCTGAGCAGTTTTGAGTGAATCTGTTCAAAGTTTTAACACCGCTCATAAGGGATAATCGTTATATAAAACGATAGACTTCCGGACATAAGGCGCTGACTAGATAGACTTTCTTTTGGTCCAATCACTAGTCAAATACACTGACAAGCAATGACGTTTTCACATTCTTGCACATGACGGGCGGGATATCCGTAATAGCTAATAACATGGCGAAGACGTACGACTACTTGTTTAAACTGCTCTTGATCGGCGATTCCGGCGTCGGAAAGACATGTGTACTATTCAGGTTTTCTGAGGATGCCTTCAACTCAACGTTTATCTCAACCATAGGTAAGTTCAAATAAAAATATGTGTGTGTTGTCTATCTCAAACTAGCTATGTCATAACTGCATCGCACGGCCAGCCCGCTTCGGCGTCACCATGTTAACTTTAGCTATGCTATACGTTCTGCGGTTACCAGCCAGGAAACAAACGTAGACCGGCTTTTTACACACTGCTAAATATTTTTGCTGTGCCTAAAACTACCTGAAGGTTTAACTGGAAGCAGCTAAGCACCTGGTGGTCTCGCTGTCGTCTGACTTTAGCTTACAGTAGAGCTGATGACAGTGATGTTTAGAAAGTTAGCTGTCTATCATTTTGGTAGCTAGCTTGTTGTACCCAACAGGTCCAGTGAGTGGTTCGCACTGCCGGGTGCTTCTCCTGCCTCTGGCTCTACCCTGCGCACTCGACCTGGACCACGATTAGTATTTATTACTGTAAATGTGCTATGTAACATGTATGTATCTGACATTTTAGTGTGACTCGAATTATACAAGTAGTATTTTGAATCCCAGTTAACTTCTCATGACTTGAATGCTGTAGTACTATAACCTTATAGTACAAAAGACAACTTGTATAATTCGAGTATCTAGCTAGGGATACAATCTAGTGTTAACAAACATAATTTGTAGACTCAAACGGTCAAACAGTCGAATCTCTCTCTCTCTCTCTCTCACACACACACACACTTTAATTGGGTACAGTAGTGACTTGAAGCTCAAATTGGCATATTATATATCCTGACAACTCACCCCCAATGTATGCTTTATTGTCTCAGGTATCGACTTCAAGATTAGAACAATAGAGCTAGATGGCAAGAAGATTAAGTTACAGATATGGTAAGTGGTTTTGGTTATCAACATCAATAGATGACCATGAGAAGGATCCTGGGTATGTCTAGTCAGCTACTGTGCAACGTTTTAGGCACGTGTGTGGAAAAGAAAATGCTTTAAAGTAAGAATGCATTTCTAAAAATATATTATTGTTTGTTTTTATCAATTAATAAAATACAAAATGGGTAAAAAGAAAATCTGTATCAAATGAATATTTGGTGTGACCACAATTTACCTTCAAAGCAGCATCACTGCCTAGAACTGATGCACATTACTGTATGACAAAAGAGGGACTGAGATTTGTTCCTTTAATTTCTAACCTTAGTTCTTTCATTGTTTTAGGGACACAGCTGGCCAGGAGAGATTCCGGACTATCACAACAGCCTACTACAGAGGAGCAATGGTGTGTTGCATCAGATTATAAAGATTGCATGAAATGCTAACTATGAGGCCAGAAGTACTAGTGTAGGATGTGTTGTGCCTTTTCTTATTAGGGGTAGGGAATGTGGTGTAGCAATTTCAATTAGGACTCTATAGATGCTTTCTCATGCCTGCTGAAGCAAATACTGCAAGTAATACTCAACAGTGTAGCCATTATCGCTTAACTAGGCTTTTTATTATCATTAGTCCCCCTGTGAGACTAGTAGTTCCTTGCTTGATGAATGTAACAATCAGTTCACACTGGTACAAACCTGAGACAATGGCAATTGATTCTGGTAGACCTTTGTTTCAGCACATATAGGCCATTTTGGTATATACAATATAGCATCACCGGCTAGCTCGTTCGGAACCCTGGCGGAGACTAAAAGAATTGCCATTTTAAAAATTAAAAACCTGATCGATTTTAACCCCTTAGATGAGCCAGGGGCCAAAGTACTTTATTATTTGGGTGGAATTTGTGACCTTTTGCACCTTTTTAAATTCACTGTTGAATACATTTTAAAAAAGAAATGTATAAGGATAATTTCCTTGTTCGCCACTTCCATGTTTGACTGCCCCTTCAGTGTCTCCTATCCACTTTTCTAATCTATCCACTTACCTAAATAACATAACAGTTTTTTAATGCTATGTTCTACACATAGTGCTTATCCTGTATGTTAGAAGTCGCTACATTGAATTAGAAAACTTGATCTAGAGTCTTTCAGAAATAAATCATGATGAGTACTCCTGCACAGAGGCTTGATGAAAAAGGTGTCTTGGAAGAGACCTTTGAAATAGCACTACAGGACAAAAATATTTAAGCTATGCAGTGTCTCTTCAATGGGGCCTTAAGGATCATTCGTCATTCCTCCCTGTATTGTCTCTCTATTTTTAAGTGCTTATATAAGCTGTAATGACACATACCTCATTAAGACGGCACCTGTGAGGTGTGGTGAACAGCCATACCTTCCTGTTTTGGAGGATTCTTACTGAAGCAAATAAGCCCTACTGGAACAAAATGAAAGTGTTTTCCATTTGAATTAGAATGTGTAATGATCATGTTATCTGATAATAATGTAGCTTACCGTCCTGCATTGTTTTAGAAATCTTTCTTGTTATTTATCTTGCCAGGGTATCATGTTAGTATATGACATCACCAATGAGAAGTCATTTGACAACATCAAAAACTGGATACGGAATATAGAGGAGGTAAAAAGGACACATTTTTTAATTTATTTTTGTCTCTGGTATTATGCTGTGTAATGAGACCGGTCATTATGCATGAGCAGTGCAGAGTGGTGTTAATAATCAATTCCATGTTTGGTTGGCATGTCTTTCTCCCCAGCATGCTTCAGCAGACGTAGAGAAAATGATTTTGGGAAACAAATGCGACATGAATGACAAACGACAGGTTTCCAAAGATGGTGGGGAAAAGGTGGGTTGTGTGAAATGGTTGATGGTCTTTAACAAAATTAATTAGGGCATCAAATTTAATGGTTTTGGTTTTATTATACTTTTAAAATCTGCATTTCGAAAATTATTAAGACATAATGGACCCATGGTAACCACTGTAAAGTTAGAAATCTCACCATCTGTCTAATCTTTTCATATCAGCTGGCATTGGAGTATGGTATCAAGTTCATGGAGACAAGTGCAAAGGCCAACATTAACGTTGAAAATGTGAGTCTACAACACACTTACCTTGTGCTTTCTTCAATATAAAATCAGTAACTTGCTTTCAATATGTCTGCCTTCTAACAGGGCACTGCTGGAAAAGAGACCTAGTCTCTGTCAGTTACCCGTGTATAAATACATAAAATGATTTGTACACAATTATTTCAGTTTCAGTGATGTTTACATTTTATTTCCCCTTTTTATACAGTCATTTCTGACCCTTGCAAGAGATATAAAAGCAAAAATGGACAAGAAACTGGTAAGAAGTACAAAAAGGTTTTCTACAGACAACGTGGTGAAAGTACATTATTAGTTTATCTGAGATTATTATGGGTGTGACATGCATAGTTATGAACGCCTTCATCCACATGTGTGTACTGCATGTGCTTGGGTAAAAATTTATTTATTTATTTAAATTTTTGTGGGTCTGTGCTCTGATTCTCCAGGAGGGTAATAACCCCCAGGGCAGCAGTCAGGGGGTGAAGATTGCAGAGCAGCCCAAGAAGAGCAACTTCTTCCGCTGTAGTCTCCTGTGAGGGGGTGGGGGAGGAGCAGGACATTGTAACATCCACCCCAGCCTTAATGTTGTCCATCTTCAGGGACAGAGCAGAACTGACGTGCTCAAAACTCTCCCTGTTCCTGACTCGACTCACCACACCTATTTTTTTTCCTTTTCGCCCCCTTATTTTTCTCTCTTCTTTCCTTTACCTCCACTTTTTGGCTCATGTATTTCACAGCCCAAGTTCCGTTTGCTACAGTAACACCACTCCCTTCAATAAGTCGCTGGTGCTTTGAACATTCCAATCTGCCTCATCTAAAACACAGTATGGAAAAAATACAATATGGAATAATTAGTTGTGTAAAAAGTGAGTTGCCTAGTTGGTCTTTGGCCTTTACTTTCACCGGTTGACAAGAGAGGAAAGATTAGGTTCTTGGGATTGTTCCTTTTGTAGAGAATACTTCCTACTGCCATCTTGAATTTTAACAGGTTTTAAGGACTTGTGTCTTGTAAATGTTTTTCAGTAACAACTTGTTGCTGAATTGTTGAGAACTTCAATTCAAGATACTTATAGCGTTTCCAAAATTGTTCACTGGTTATTTCCTCTGACAACGTTTAGAGACCTTTGTGACATTCCAAAACTGATGCTGGAATTGTTAGGTTTTACATATTGGTCGTAGAACATTGCTTCCCCACCGTAGTGCCTAACTAGTTACTTTGAGTAGCTTGTGCCTAAACTTGACTTGTTGTGCATCGTACTTCAATCTTCAACTCAGTCTAACATCTGCAAGTCAAGATTCCGAGTTTGGTTGGGTTCATATTATGAAACCATAAACATATGCACTGAACGCGCCACAAGTTACTTTGGTAAATGTATCTGTTAAGTGGCATTTGTTTCATTTCTGTGTGGCACGGGTTTCTATCTGGTTTATAAGTGGTAGATGCAACCCTAGGCCTATGACACTGATGCCTGAAATACAGCAATATATGTGTCAGTTTTAATGTGTTCTATGCCTCCTTTCTCCGATTAGATTTGCTACTTTCTTTCATTTCTTTAATTATTTGTCAATATACTATGACATTCCGTTCTGCGTAGTGAACCACTCCTTGGCTTACACATATTTTCCTGTTGCCTATATTTATCGTCATGCTTTTTTAAGCTGGCCCATTTTGTGGTGGCATAAGTATTCACATAGCAGTGTTAAAACAGTAAGCTACTGTGGAAACAACTCGCTTTATATCCCGCACAAAAATACCCTTTTTAATAGAAGCACATTGCATTGATGTTCTATGTAATGCAACCCTGAACAAAGATTATAGATTTATCGTTTTGAGGATCTGAAGAGATTATTGTGGGCCTGAAATGATGATATGTGCACTTCAGCTGTCAATTATGCAGCTCATTTATTTGCAATATTTTGCCTGAACGCCAAGGGGCGGTGTCAATACTTCAGAGGACAAAGAAGGTCTAAATATGACCATGTAGTTAGTTTTAGGCCATTGTCCCATTGATTTTGATAATGCATTGTTGCATTGTATTATTTCTGTAATAGTGACTGATGTCGTTGTCTATGGGATTTTTAATTTTAGGAAAAAAAGCAGGAGACCACAATAGTTCGTCCAAGCAATGATTTTCCATATAGACAAGCACCACCATATGAGAGGTATCCTTTATTGTAACGCACTTTTCAGATGTGTTTTTTTCCCTAATCAATGTTTCGGAGAAAAGTAACTTAAATTTTACCCAAAATTAACCACCTCTTTTTGAAATGTGCAATCAAAAGTACTCTTTTCCACATCTTATCCTAGCATCGTTGACGATTGGTTAATATCTTGCATAACTACATTGCCCCAAACACCCTTACATCATTATCTCAAACCTGCCAGTGGCAGTGCAATGCAATGTAGTACGGTTTGGTTATTTTAGTCTCATTCTAAATAGCCACAACTTCTAAATAAAATTTGCACTGAAATGATTGAAAAACTTCAATGGAGTGACTTGTTGCTGGGTAGTCACTAGTGCTAGGCAACAAGGAATTTGTGTAAGCAACAGTTTCACATAGACTTTTGGGGTTAATGGGGAAAGTTACCAAAAGGTTTCGATTACTGGTGTGTCACAGTAGACATGGTAGGGCACTTGGTGATGTTTGGGGTGCTCGGCTTAATTCAAGTTTATTTTCCCCCTTAACTGTATTCCTTTGTAATCTGCTCTACGAGTCCCATAGAGTCTTATTTGTTTTACCTGATACTGTCGGTATCAAGGTCCTCTGAACTATGCATTGGGAGCTGAATCTTACAGGCTGCCTCTTGAGATAGAAAATGTGCAACGGATCTGTAATATTGTAGCTTTCTATTCTCCTGAACTGGATTCCCATTTCATTCTTTTTTTATATTTAGATGCCAGATTATTTTGTGCACAAAAAAAAAAAAACATGAATAGGAAACTGAATGTTTTTTTTTTTTACTTGGAAAAATATCACAATTATTCTTGCATTGAACATATTTTGTAGTACTTAACGGGTTAAACAATTCTGTGGGAAACTGCCATTTCCATTGAACTAGAGTGCATAGTAAAAATAAGACCATTTTCCTTAATTATATCATTAGTACCCCATTTTCAAGAAACTGTTTGGATTTAATTGTTAATCATTGATAAGTTACCTGAGGAGAAGTTGAGAAAAATTGTAAATAAGAAAATTATCTTCATTGATTGTACTGTACTTTCATAAATCGTTTTGATCTACACTTTTGTAGATATGTGTATTTTTTGATGATTTATTAAAACAAGATGTCTTGTTGAGGTATTCAGATTTGTCATTTTCTGGCGATGTGTAGGCTATAAGAATGTGTATGGCTGATAGTGTATAGCCCAGCACATTACTGCGTCATATTGTACCTGCATGAGGAAGCCAATTAGTCTCCGCCCTCTGGAACAGGTGCCCGAAGCACTAGAAAACTAGTAGGTCTCTTAAGATGCACACATTTTCACCGTGTTACGTGTCAGAGCAAAGGTAGGCCTATAGACAACAATAGAATAGAAATGGGAATAGAAACCTACGAGAGGCTAGTTGTCAAGGATGACTAATCTCGAGAGCCTCCTTGGTTATGTACAAAGTTTATATTGCTGAAGTTTTTATTTCATAATTAGTTTTTGTTCCGTTAAACGATAATGTTAATTCTTAAATTGTCTAGGTAAAATTGTACATCATATGTTTTTGATGTAGTTCAACTGCTAGTTGATGAAACGCAAAGTGAATTACCATGATAATTAGCAGGCTACTGCTATTTTAGTGTCCTTTCGAATATAATGAATATGTACACTTACTGTAAGTTAGGACCACTTGCTTTACTATACTTTTGACAGATATTACACTATGCCCAAGAGCTTTAGTCTTTTACAGCCAAAGCTGGAATAGAATGTGTGGTGTTTGTTCTGTACAGACAGTGCACTCAGGTGATAGAGTCCCTGACTCCAAGTAAATCATCGTGGTTTCAGTGCGATGGAGGGAGACCAACTCCAGGGGAAACTTGATGCTGCCTTGGCCTGGTTCACAGAATTCCAGTTTCACGCTGTTGTCAGAAACGGAATAGTTCCTGAGTGGTTCCATGGCATCATATCCAGGAAGTAAGGCCCATGTCACTGTTATATGCCCTAGATACTGCGTTAGCCATCTCTATGCGTGCAGGCAGCCTTTGCGTCATAATTCCATTGCGTATTCTTCATAAGGAAATATTCCTGTTTCATCTAATCTTAAATTGATGTTATCTCTGACGTGCTAAAACATAATCATTTATTGGGCAAATATATTGTGATACATGTACAGGTTAAGTCTAATTCAAGTAATATACTATATTAACGCAGAATGTGTGAAATATGCATGGGGTCTATGCGGTATGTGTACCGATTAAAGTTCATCCGAATTCAACAAATTATTAATATTCGGTTGACCATGTAGCATACTTGTGAGACTTGTATAGAGAACCCTGTAACATTGTAATTCACGCAGTTATTTCAAGCAGTGATGAACTTATTTGGCCTAGACACCACTGCAGCTTCATTTTCTCCCATTTGTGAATCAAATGTCCCTAAAACTTTACATCGACAACTTTCGTATTGTGATTTAGTACAAAGGAGGTTATGGTGGTTGTCAGATCAAGTACTGTGTTGAAAGCTGACCTGCATTCCCTATGTGTCAGTATATATAAAGTAAATATATTCATGTTTATGTCACAGGACCTCAGAGGAAATGCTGCAGTCAAAACCCCCAGGCTACTTCCTCATCAGAGTCAGTGAAAGCAGGTTTGGCTATACACTTTCATATCGGTAAGTACTGTACACTACACTGTTTTGTATTTGGGGTCTTCTCCCGGCCCTGTCCTTGACCCCTTTGTCTCCTCTGGCTTCCTCAAATACAACAGGCTTATATGAGAATGATTATTTCTCTTCGATAAGTGATAATATTTATTTATTGTTCGTCACAAATTAAATTAACAATATCAGAATTATTATTTGTATGAAGGTTCTACTTATTGATCTGTTCCCCTCTTATGCATGTCTTGCCTATCATTGTTTTCTTTTTTATCAAATACTGTTAACTTTATAATATATAGTAAGATATCAATATTGTCTCATGGACAGCAAAACAATTCTAATGTGAGACATATAGAAGAGTGATAGAAAAATCAAGCATGGTCTAAATAATGAGGACCATTTTAAACCAATACAATTAATTGAAACTTAGCTGGTGTGTACCACACACCATCACCACAATATAAAACAAGCCAACTTATTTGTGCTTGCTTACTGTAAACACCTGGCATAGCTCTGTTACGTACTCTGGCAGAATT
>JAVQIZ010074043.1:0-34643 GCA_036023535.2 Galaxias brevipinnis
GGAAGATCACAGAAGAGACTTGTCTCAGTCCGATAACACTGATGTTGCACATGGCCCTGCCTACACATGGTTCTCTTTAAGTGTGAGGAAATGCTCTCCGTGTTTGTGTCTTTGAGAGAAGAGCGTTAGAGTGAATCGGTGTAACTCGGAATGTAGGTTTGTATGCGGTTTTGCATGCAGGACACGACATACACACACACACACACACACACACACACACAGAAGCACACACATACACACACAAGCGCACACTACTGAATTAAAGATCAGTTAGTTCTCCCTGTGTTCATGCATGTATTTCTGTGCACCTCTGTCTGCGTGCCTGTGTGTGTTTCTCATTGGCCAGGGCCGAGCGAGGCATCGTGAAGCCTCAGTAAGAACGCCTGATGATGATGATGAATAATAAATCAAGGACATTCCTTATTGGCCTCCCACTTACCCTCGCTATCCCGAGTCTGTCGCTTTGAAATGTCGTCAATTATATTAGGAGTGATGACACCGTGTCCTTGAGTTACTAGAAAGGCGAGGATAAATCTTGTGTATTGTTATGATTCGAAAGATCTGAAAACGAAACCAAAATGGTGGAAAGAGGAGTTACTGTAGTAGTGGTTTTGTTGAGTAGCAGTGTGATGGTTTAACATGGAGAAGCAGCCCAAACCTTTTACCATGCACTTAGCAGCAAAACATGGCTGCCGTGTGGCAGCCACAGATGACATGGTAAAAGGCGCCCTCCAAAGGCCATGCTACAAACAACAGGAAGACCACTATGTAACGGCAATAAACCCTTTTGAACATTTCATTTTACATAAGGACAATTGTATAGTATTGGCGATCCGGATATGAAAAAGAACCTGTGGGTTCGTTTTCTAAGACGATGAAAAACTATATGAATGGGATCATTCACAATGATCTGATCCATTTTTCACTTGAACACATTTGAACAATAACAGCAATGTGTTTTGTGGTGGAAATGTGGCTGCATGAAGCAGCAACAAGGATAAGTCTAATCCACAGATTCCTCCTCCACCATTGCGTCTAGCCTGCTTTGTAGCCTGTTCCGCTAAGGGAAGCTCAAACTGAAGCATGACCCACATCTGTCACATATCACTCCAGTATCTGCCGGCTTAGGCCTTGGTATGTGTCATTTGTTTGTTCTACTGCGACGGCTCAATGAAAATAACCATTTACACACTCAAGCATGCACACAGACACACACACACACACACACAAACTCACACACACACACGCACACTTATGCACAGGTACATATTGGTGAATCATGTAGTGTGTGCAAATGAGGAATTATTCATCCTGAGACTTCTTCAGACAGCCGCCTGCTGGGAGTTATTCTTTCGCCTGTCAGGATAGCTGCTGGGCCCAACCGTAAACACACCGTCGTCAAGACTCACACACACACACACACACACACACACACACACACAGGCACAGGAAGCTGTCGGGGTTGCTTACGCATGGTAATGTGTCAGCAGCCATTAGAGGAGCCATTCAGTAGCAGCATGAGATGAAGCCGTCAGCTGGCTTCTGTTACCAAGCCCGGGCGAACCAATCGTTACGCCACACCGAACATTGATGGATTAATAATATATAACGTGTTTCTCAGAGGAGTAACGAGATGCAATTTAGATCATGTCCTGACACACACTCTCATATCGTATGGATACTGTCCCAGCGGTGCTCAGTCAAGTGCTCCTCCGGCAGGCTCACAGGGGAGAAAGACAACAGCTCATCTAAATCTAACGTTATCACTAGGGAGCCATTCTGGTAGTGACGCAAGGTGTTATAGTGCATGCTATTGCCATGTGTTTGTGTCTTCATGCGCCCGTGCTGTTTTCCAAAGCTAGTCCTAGACAATACAAATTACCCTCCATTTTAGATTGATAATTAGACTTTATGGTGAGTCTTCTTGTATGTTGTCTCTTGTCTTTGGTTTTGTTTGGAGATCTGTGGCTTTCCTTTTGTTCCACCTGTCTGTCTAGTGTCATGGCTGCCCTCCTGGCCTGTTGATGAATTACAGTAAGTGAAGGCTGACCAATCACGCAGTCAGCCTAATGGCTCCGACTGGCTGGCCTTCAGGGACTGAGCGGGGACCAGGGAGCTGCCCTCTCCACTCAGCTCTGTGGGGGGGTGAGTCAACACACTAATAATTCAGTGTCAGACGATCTCCCCGCTTAAGGCACTGTAGCCAGATAGAAAGGTGAGGTGCCATGGCAACCGCCGCAGGGCAGCAGTGAGGAGGGTGCTTTTGACGGTCAGGGACCCCCCGCTGTGCTTGACGGACTGTGCGCTTGTGTGTGTGTGTATTTGTGTGTGTGTGTGTGTGTGTGTGTGTGTGTGTGTGTGTGTCTCTGTGTGTGGGCAGTAAGGGCCGACCGGCAGGCTCCCTGTAGTTCCAGAAAGCCCTGAAGCTCCGAGGTGAAACATGCACAAGGCATTTCAGCCGCTGAAGCCTGCCACCAACAAGTTACTCCAGAAGAGGTGGGATCAAACCAGATATGAGGAGCACAGGACTAAGGTTTGTGTTTTCAAACTGGGGGTTTGATCATGTGGTGTATTTCTATTTATTTACCGGGCCGTGTCTAAGTTCATCATGAGTTTGTCATGTTGTGGTTTGGTTGATAACTCACTGTGTCTCCTTTAGGTGAGCACTGCTCAGCCCCTAGTGGACACCAAGGGCATAAAGACACCCAACCACATCCAACTGAAACTGAAGAAGCTCCAGGTTGGTGGATAAACACACACACACACACACACACACACACACACACTAAGTGGCTCCCATGATGTGTGTTTATGTTCAACTTTAATATGCAATGCACTCTAGAAAGCTTCATCATCTTTCATCCATTAGTCTGCACCTTGCAAATGGCTTTTTTTTGGCTGCGAGTTTGAGTATGTAGCCGGATTTATGTGGCTGCAGAATAATTACCAATCCATTGCTGACAGACGAGCATGTGGCTTCCAGCCCCTCGTACAATATCTTGGGCCATTCCTAGAGCTATTAGAATGTGGCAGAGTCCTAATGGCCGCTCAATGTCTGAATCATTATTCTAAGAGCTTCACATCAATTACACGTATCCACACACACACACACACACACACACACACACACACACACACACCTACCCACATCCATTAAAACATCCATCCTCATTGATTAGCTCCAAGAGGAGCGACTAGCCATTATTGAGAGAGACAACCAGCTCCTGTCCTCCAAGCTGTCGGACATTGTGCGCTCCAAAGGCCTGGTGGACCACTGGAACCATTACCCAGAGAGGAGGTAAGCCCTCTCCCCTTTCCCTGCTGCTGCTGAACAACCACATCCCGAGGCAGGAAACGTTTGAGCCAAATATGATATAGCAGACCAGTCAATTATTCATAGGATCGACGCAGAGTGGCAGGTTATTTAACAATTAGCTGTGGCTGCTTAAGCGGACCCAGTTGGTGAGATCTCCGTTGTGAGGTTTGATCAATTCTTCTGTTCTGAGATTTTAATGGGTGTCTGGGTCGGGCACACACATGAAGGGCTTTTAGACAGAACGTCAAAGGAGAGGTTTACTTTGACTGTCTACCACTGTTTATTAGAAGCAAGGCAGCTGTGGTCTCTGATGTTTCCTGTGAGTCTGACACGTCAGGCCTTCACACTTATGAATCAAGAGGATTCACAATGACTTCAAGAGGAATTTACAAAAGGTGGGGATGATGTTAATAACCAACCAATTTTCATAGCCCCGGTCCTCAGCGCTGCGGTTGCCTGGAGACCTTGGACGGGTGTGTTGGCGTTGACATGGTGACAGCGTGTCGGAGTCATTGTTGTCCTCTCAGGAGGCCTGCCTGGCCAGGCGCCATCCCCTCACCGCGCTGTGTCGCCACACTCTCATCAGCGGCCCCATTCAATCGCTCGTGTAAAAAATCGTGGCATAATGCGACACTCAATTATTGAGCTGCTCTTTATTCCTGTTCCCTGCATTTGTTTTGGTGTTCAGTGTCCCACTATAATACAAACCCAAGTGGGCTTCCTGTCAGGCAGGCGGCTGTAATGTTTAAATGTGTCGCACAATGAAGGAGTCACGCAAAGACAAAGAGAAAAAAAAACTATTGTAAAAACAATTCCCAGAACAGAAAATAAGAAAAAAGCCTGTCTTTTAAAAGCCAAAGTGGATACTGAGGAAGTGGCTACACCCACACCTGCACATCTAGGGCCAAAGCAGTTTCCATGCCTTGTTCAGTATGCTAATCTAAAAACTAATTTGAATGAAACCAGTCTATTCCAAAAAGCACCATGAAGAAAGAGAGATGTTGAAATGGGTTATGGAACAGACTTTGTTTCCTTTTCGCCTCCAAAGCCTGAATGCTGAGAAGAGGAGGGATCAGTTGCTGCAGGTGACCCAGCAGAACCAGGCCATCTACCAGCGAATCACGGCCAGAAAATCCGAGTACCGCCGCCAGGTCTGGTTGGACGACTGGCAGAAGGCGGAGAGGAGGCGGGACGATATCGCTCACTACCCACGAGGGGCCACCAGCAAACAGGTTAGGCTGCACCCAAGCATCAAAGTCAGCTTTCATGTGTGTATGGCTGGACAAGGTATGTTTCAACATGAGCTTAGTGCTAACTGCACCAAAGCAAGAGCACAGGAGCCTCTAGTGTCCCTCTTTTGGTATTGCAGCGAGTGCCGAAAACATTGCACTCAGTGTGCTGTGCCTTAGGCTCTCTGCGATCGGCCAACCTAATCACTAAACATTTTCTCATCACCAGCGTGTCTCTTCAGACATGGATACCGGAGTAGCAGCATTATGTACACTCTCTCACACACACACACACACACACACACACACACACACACACACACACACAACAATTTCAGTCAAAGATTTTCTTCCAGTTTTATGTGGGCTCACGAATCCAATTCAGAGGTGACCTGGTAGGAAGTGCTTAAGCGCTTAATCAAGTCTGAAGTTTTCTCACAGCGGTCTGTGGAGAATTTCACTTCAGTGTCTATTAAAAACCCTCTCCTTCTCCCACTGATTGTAAAGACGCAGGGGAAGGAATTTCATGAATTAATTGATTTAGGTAGTAGCTTTCTCCTGAAATCCCCTTTGTTACAATGGGACTCACTGAGGAGTGAGATGGATGTTGCTGATTGAGTGTATGCTAGACGCGGACACCTCGAATTCTTACATCCAAAGTGATGGGGAAGCCCTTTCTTTCTTGCCTACCCTGCCCATACAATAGGTCCTTGGTTGTAGCTGAGCCGTTGTGATAGACTCAACAAGTATAACAAGTAAATGCTCAAGTTAATTCAAAGATCAGCAAGTGTATTAGCCTGTGTGTAACTAGTCACGTTTGAGTCGATGGAATCTAAAAATTACATGACATTACAATCATTTTGCAGATGCATTTCTCTAAAGTGACTTACTAGTGTTGTCCTCATAAACAAAGTAGAGGACTTCATATTTCACATTAGTGACAGACCATTTAGGAACATTAACTAAGCCTGGAATAAAGAGAGTCGCAGTTAGAAAACAGCGTGGTTGGTTTTCTTCAGATTTGTACCAGTTTGTACCTTTCCACCTCAACTAGAGTCTTTTGGCAAATACGTTGGTAAATACCATTGCCAAACTATTGTTTTTGTTAAGGACCTGTGTCTTAGACCAAGGTGGGATGGCCTTTTGAAGTCAAACTACTGGTTAAAGATAAACCCCTCTGAACACACACACACACACACACACACACACACACACACGCACACAGCTAGCAGTACAAACAGGCTAGCAAATTTGATCATATATTTATCATGTTGTATGGGATCTGGTTTGGACAATTGAGGTTTCACAGTTTTTTGTTTTCCCTGCAGAGATCAAAGAGGAGGGTCCAGTTTGCTGGCAGTGATGGCACTGGAAAAAGTATTTCCAGCAATAGGTCCAGCGAGACTGTGAGTGATCCGGAGGAAGAAACTCAGAAAGATGAATGATACAGTTTCTTTCTTCTTTTTATATTGTTGTTTGATTTACAATAATATACATGCTTGTGGAAATAAATCACACATTTTTGATTTGGAAAACAGTTTCCTTAACTTTCTGTTCATTAAGATACGGTACTCTGTGATGGCGTTAGGGTCTTTGCTACACACATTTACTCCACAAGAGGGCAGTAGGCCCTTAGGTTCCAGACTGCCAGATAACCTGACACCGGAATCCATTTTTCCTTAGTCCCAGGTCTTATAATTAAGATTGTAACAGAGGGATACAGAGAGTGAGAGCATATAGCAGCACCTGTCTGAAGATGAATGGCTGCTCCTACCAAGAGGTAGGAAGCCTAAAAACACACTTACGGTCAGAAATGAGGAGAGGCCAAACCGTGCAACTCAACACAGCAGCTCCCTTCACATAATCATCCCACACTATCCAGAGAGGTTCCAACTACGTATGCTACTACGCATATGAAGCATTACCGTATGCGTTGTAAAATGCATAATCAATAATGCGCCTTGTTTCTGAGTTTGTCATTTCATTCAGTAGAAAAACCTATACAAAATCCAGCAACATGTTTCTGTGTGATTCACTGTGTAGTGTGTCTCTACCTGAGTCCCACATTTTAAAAATACGACACCACAGGACAATGATGTAGGGGTGTTTTTGAATTCACCTGGAGTGCCTTACCGTCAAGACCAGCAGCAGTTTTTCTCACCTGGGTGTCCATCGTTGGAAGCAGCAGGATCTCCGGTCCGTGAACCCAGGTTGACCCCATTAGGCCCAGATGCTCTGCTCCGTCCAGTCCAGTGCACACTGACGCCGACAGCCGGGCAGCTCACAGCCTCTCCACACCACAACACACTCACACACATGGGCAGACATGTGGCACTTTCACTCTAATACACAGACATGCTTAAATACGCACAAAGTAGCGTGCCTGCTCGCTCATATAAACAGACAGGCATGCACACGTCACTTTCTCTTTCTCCCTCTCACGCATATGCACGCACGCACACACACACGCACACGCACACACACAGTCTCTCGCTTCATACGGTAGAGACTCTAAGTCATCTACAAAACAAACACCAGGGGTTTTCATGACGAGACCAGAGCTCCAATGGTACATTTTGGTCCAAACAGTCTATCCCTACGTGCCCATTGTTGTCTTCTGCACTGGAGGGCTCCTCCCTGGGCCCAACCATCTGCTCTATTCATTTCCATTTTACTGGCAACAAGACGTAAATAACCAAAGCATCTGCTGGCTGTCCTGAAAAGCATTACGCAGCCTTCGGAAAATATGTCTCCCTTGCCAACTGTTTCATCTCTTTTTCGCTTTTATACCTGTTGACTGGAGGGCCTATGGGTATAAAACGGTAGGAGAGTGGGGCTATTCCAGCCCTATTTTGACACAAGGGAAATGACACACCCCTCCAAAACATTTCTGGTGCTGAACTTCATAAAAATATAAATGTATATGGACCTCTAATGTACAGCAGCTTTATAATTTAATTAGTAGAGTGGTTTCTGAGGTGTCTAGTTGGGCGCATGTTATCCAAGTAGAGAAAAAATGTGCTTCTACAAACTCTATTCCCAAATGTATACTTCTTGCATTACTCAGTGTCTTCTTAGTTGTTCCATGGCGGTAGTTCATGTCCCAGTCTAAAAATGCACGGTGTGGGATGACAGGGAAGCTAAGGGTTTTGCAGCGGAACCCTAAAAAAAGAATGTCAAAAGAGCCTGGCAGAGTGTGTGTGTGTTTTACAAGGGACAGGCTCTATAGGTCTCCACTGGAGCACACAGTCATGAGTGTGATGATGAAGTACGGAGTCAGTTTACAAGAGGACATCGTGAGCGAGCCCTGATCCTGTCTGGTAGAGATCTGGTAAGACCCGTTAGACATGGACACTCCCCTCTATAGAGCCTTATCTGGCTCACAACAGTCAGAGCCACAAACACACATACCTGCCTTTCCTAACATAACCTCAAATGAAATAAAAAGCACATGCAAACACACACCCTCTTGGTTCTAAAAAAATTATTACAATAAATAATTGGAGACGCACACCTCTGAACATCTACAAAAATACATGTATTTGAAAAGGGGATCACATAAACAGCTGTATGCGGGGGTGCTGTGATGACTGTGTAACGTAATGGGTTCATCCACTGCTACTTCACAGACATCAACTCTAATTAAGGTCATGATAGGCATGAAGAAACATCAATCGTACAGGGAGACCTTGGGAAGACCCAAACACTGCAGACGGCAATGTCTGAAAATGTCAAAATTAAACGTTTTTGCCGAGCAGTTTATGCATGAAGACATTTCGAATCCTCTACAATAACCTTTCATAATTCCTTCCTGCAATCAACACTAGTCCAATGGTGTGTATGCAACACTCCTGGGTCTCCTTTTATCTATGGGCTGCTCCTCTGGCATGATAAAGACTAAGGCCTACATTGGGATACACTAGGAGAGAATGATTGAAGGAGCACAGGGGAGCTACATCAGTGCATACGACGGAATCTAATGATATGCACACCATGTACAAGGAGAGCCTCTACAAGCAGGGGCGGTTTCATTTGGAATCAATGTCAATATTAACTGATGGATCATGTTGTGTGAACTATCTTTTCTGGTCCTAGTGTCACAGGAGTGGTATGACCTTCTTGATCTCTTAGATCTTCACATTGCAAGTGCAATGTACCTGACAATGATCCTAAACGCTTTCACACTGTACGGTATATGTGGGTGAAAACAGTCGCAGCATGAAACCCCCTAAAAACTATGTCTACACAAGAATATCTTAGATTTATTACACAAAACACCTTTATGATGGCATTACAAGAGCTATTGCTTTGTTGTTTATGACTGTATGAATACAAGCTTTAACAGTAGCATATATGCATGGCTGTTCTCCTAAGATCTGACTTTTGATAGACTTTTGAGGATTGTAAATTATTTAAAGTTTGTTTTCTTTTTGTAGTGGTAAGATCCCGATAGAAACACAAATTAATTAATTCATTACTTAATTAATTAATTAATTAACAAACATAAATGATGTAGTCAATAAATGAATAAAGCTGAGGTATCTATTAAGATACACACCTCTACAATCCTAATTGGCCAAAAATGCTTTCTCTTAGGGACCTTTTGCCAAAACCTTACAGAATTTAAAGTTAGCTTCTGGTTTGCGAACTCCTTTACTGTGATTCATAAATGGCTTTCGTCGAGTACAAGGTAATTAAATATTGCTATTACGTGGAAGCCTTTGCAAAAGCAACAACCAGTAAACAGAGTCAACAGTGTGTCATTATATTTTCACTGGAGTTTGAGTGCATATATTGGAGCAGTTGGCAAATTATGTGTATAGGATTTACAGTAATGAGTAATGTGTTTGGAAACCATACAGAAAATAAAAGGGGTGTGTGTGTGTGTTCATCTCCAGTCCACCTCCCCCAGCCCCTCACGGCTCCCTCTAGGTAAAGAAGTCTTTGGAGATGGCCTCCACAAAGTTGGGCGCCGACATGAGGATGCCGATGGTGCAGAGGATGGTGAAGACGGAGAACGCCATGAGGCAGAGCCGGTCGATGACGGCCGCTGCAAACTTCCACTCGCTGCACACCGTCTCGTCCTCGTCCTGGCTGCGGAAGCGCTCTGCGATGTAGCGCACTTCCTCCAGGATCTTGCTCAGCTCGCAGTCCACCGAGCTCCCCACGCTGCCCGCTCCCAGGCCACCTCCCACTGCCGCGCCGCCCAGGTGTGGCACGCCGCCGCCGGGCAGCAGCACCTCCTCCTCCCCGCCACCCATCAGCCTGGAGCAGAGGACCGTGGAGTCGGGCGAGGGGGTGTAGTGCATGCCCTCCATGCCACGGAAGCCAATGTAGAGCATGTTGCCGTTGGTGGAGTGCTGCTGCTGCTGCTGCTGCTGCTGCAGGGCGGCCTGGCTGAGGCTGAGCTCCACGCTGGAGAGGCTGCTGCGACGGGGCTGCTTGTTGGTGTGGCAGGCCAGGCGCACGCGCTCTTCTCCTGGACGCTTCATACGCAGGAACCAGGCGCACCAGTTGAGGAGCACCACGCGAGTCTGGAGAGGAAGAGGGGTACGGTTTGTGGGTGTCAAGCTGGTATGTGTGTATGGGTGTCATGGACAGTATGAATGCATTTTGTGATTTAGTGTGTGGATGTGTTTATTTCTGTGCGCGTGTGTGTGTGTGTGTGTGGGAGGGTGTCTGTCCACATGCAATTAAGAGTATGTTTCTTTGAGCTCAAAGTATGTGTATGTGTGCGTGTGTGTGAATATACGTGTATACGAGATGTTAGGAGAGACCAAAATAAACATCCGAGGAAACAGGACCAAACACTGATCCACTGTATACGCATGGCTTCACTGTCGCAAACATAGCCTGCGTGACAATTCAAACCTCTTTTTCATTCGTGAGCATGTGCATTCCTCTATCAAGTGTGAAAAAGAATCAGTCAAAACAGACATCTCATATCATACATACGTATCTTTCCTTTAATGTATAATTCATAAAAAATTCATAGATCAAACTGCTGAAGTACAACTGGATAAGTAAACAAGTTTATTTCTCAGAAACCTAATGAAAGCTCAGCATTGTATACAGCTTAATACTGGCTGTATAACTTGATTTGCCCTTCAAGGCTGATTCAATGCCAGAATTCTTTCTGCCTCAGCCCAAATTTCACATTCACATTCAGCCCGCGCTGTCAACAGTTCCCGCCAACCTCCAGCCAACACGCACCTCGAGGCGGCATGAGAAACCTTAACCTTCTGGCTAAATTCCATCCTGATGGAATTTCAGCCTCCAGTGCTCCGAGCGAACGAGGTGGAACATGGGAATTCTGAGGTGGAGGAAGTCGAGGGGGGAAGGTGGGACAGGACTCACCCACTTGGGCATCTTGCCCCCGTCCGGGTCGTGGTGGTGGTACTGGAGCACCAGGACAGTGGCGATGACCGACAGGCCCACGATGACCATGGTGGTGGCAAAGTACTGAGCTGGAGGACGGAGCGAGGTAGGGGAGGGTCAGGACAAGGGGGATTACAATGGTTTGCACTCTGACAGCTAAGTAAATACTCCTGTTAAATTTTTTGTTTTGTTTTGACAATTGTATAAATGTTCAACATCTAAAAAAATATATTAACCACAACAATTTTAATAAGAATAGTTTATGTTTTCTTTGGAAGATGAATAAACTAATTTAATTTCTGTGGTATACTGAACCAAAACCATCTGAAGGTCAGTGTCTAGTGTCTGAAGGTCAGCTATAAGTACAGCCTGTCCTTCATTTTAAACCTGAGGGGCAGCTTCTGTGACAACAGACGTTTCTGAAAATGTTACAGATGTGATCTGGCTAAGCCTTATTTACTCTGTGCCAGTGACATGAGTGAGAGAAGATGATTATGAAAGACAAAACGGAAAGACGTTTGACTTAACAAACTTCCAGCGAATATTTTTTCTGTTGACCCATTTGCTTGCTGCTGAGTAAAGATTATAAACTCAATTTCATCAACTATTTACCCCCTCAGCAAACCGCCATCATCCCGATGCACAGCTGTAGGATGCCTATTTTTCCAGGAGCCTGCCATGATGCTGCTGCATCAGTGGATAACAGCTCTCATGTCTGACTGATCACGCTCACGTCCCAGACGTACCCACTGATAATGACTGAACGCTGTGTGTGTGACACCCAACCCATCCTGAGGCCACAACAAACAGCAGCGTGTTCCACCTGGGAGCCGTCTCGTCTTTGGCCTCTTTGCTCAGGTAACGCATTTGGCGTGAGGCGTGACAGAGGGATTGATGAGAGGGATGCAGGATGTTGACCGTTTGGAGCCAATGGAGGGATGGCTGTCATAATTGAAGTCCTCCATAAGAACTCACCTATGAGAGGGACTGAGTCGGATGTGGCGGGCATTATCTCTGCCACCAGAAGCATGAAGACGGTCAGGGAGAGGAGCACAGTGATTCCTGGGGAAGGGGAAAGAAGGACAGAGACATAGAGACACAGGCAAAGACAGAGGCAAAGACAGAGGCAACGACAGAGGCAAAGACAGAGGCAACGACTGCAGACTTTGGGTGGCCGGGAGATTCTGATGTCACAGCCTAAGCAATTCTTTTCTATAAGCTGTCTAATGGACAGATGAGAACATGGAGCCATACAGTTTGACAAACATCTGCTCTATTCCTCTACAGAGTGCACTCTCATGTCTTTAACCCACGTCATAATGTTCAAAAGACCCAAAGGCTTCACGTCAAATATCAAAGGGAGTTTGGTGTCTGTACAAACATAACAAGCCCTCATGCGAAGTTTGTTTTGGAAGTGTTAACTAGCTCAATTCATACGGCCTTCCTGTAGGCGATGGTATGACTCAGCCAATAGCATGCTTCCCAAAGTTTCCTAATGAACTCAGTGGATCAATAGACCGGACCTATCCAAGGATGAAGATGGATAGAGTGCTTTTCTCTCATTAGCACATATTCACAGACGCCTTGAAGCCGATAGATACACCCACACAGGCAAGTACCACCACACACAGACATACGGTAAACACACTTCAGGATTACATCACAAGAAGCCCTGTAATGTCAAACAAGCACAGTATCATTTCTAACCTATCATTGCAATTTGATCTGGGGGGTCAGAAAGGTTCAAGCTGCCTGAAAATAAATGATGTCTGCCTAGCTTTGGCTCTGTGTGTCACAGAGTAAAATGTTGGAGGCCATTTTGACGCTCAATTTGACGGTGCTTCTTTGCCAGCTGCTATCGATTGTAGCCCGTAATTCATCCTATGACTCAGTGAGGTGTAGAAAGAGCAGTCCTGGCTAAAATACCTCATTAAAGTCTCTCCGATAAATGGTTTCATCATCAGCTTTCCCTGTCTCTAACACGTACAGAAAAATAGATGTTACACTGCTAAACAAAGTACATTTAAAAAAGATCTATAGTGGTAATTCATTCTGAATAAATTAAAGCATGCATCCTTATTTTTACCATTGCAGTATTAGACCGACCTGCACTTTAATTCGGAAAGACTACTCAAAATGCTCTTGACAATAACCAAAATCAATTAAATTATATTATCCAAACAGAAGTCACACTATTTTGGTTTGAACACACGCACCAATACAAACGACTTTTAGTCTTTCGCTAACCGTACTTCCAGGTGTCTGTTAGCCAAACAATGAGCCAATTCCAGATCACCTAGCCTGGGGCAACAAACAGCTCATTGCCTGGCACATAACAGCGTAGCGCATTAGCCGTGCATGCACTCTGACCGAAAGATCCTCCTTCCAAGCTCGCCAATTTTAGCCAGACACACACAGGGTTCTAGGGGGGCTTCACCCTAAAAGGCTGCACCAGCTGAACCCTGACTGCACATCTGGATCCATATATGGGAGGTAGATGAATCTGGTCTATCTGGCTGACTTGCAGTCTGTTGAGAAAGTAAATGGGCCACATAACAGAGATAGAACGCCCCTAGGGACAATGCTATATGTGTACCATGCATCTCCTAATACTTCTCTTCCACTCCACATACATGCATATGCACTGGGGGTCGAATGCACTAGACCTTTGGTAAATAATCACATCTGTCTGAAAATGTGCTCGGGTTTGGCACTGGTCCATGCTAAATTATCCATGTCATTTGCCCCTTATGCAATAACATGCCATGTGGGATATTTATAATGAATTCCATATGGCAATGTGGCCCGTGATATATAGCCATGTGCCCCATGGCCAGTAATATACTCTCCATGGACAATGTCCATAGCTACATGTTAGAAGAGATGCTACCACTCTCTAGAAAAGATGCCACATACTGGATGTGTGTATCTCATCCTCTACATACTGTCTGTGCTTATCAGGTGTTATTGTGCCATCAATCCACCCCTGTGATAACGTATGCTCTTTGAACCCTTCAAGGGAGCAGAGAGGTGTCATTTTTGCGGTGCTACAAAAAAAGGTATGAGAAATGCCATAGCTAGGGAACGAGTTTGCCTGACTAGGGTGGAATAAATCAGTTTAGATGCAGTCAGTCGGCATGAATAATGTAGACAGACACCTTTTTAAAGCTGCTCTTTTTCCAAACACAATTGCAGATGGGTATAGTGGTGGGAATAGTACTGTACAGCTGTCATGGAGAATAGAACAGCTTGTAACTATAGGATGCAATTAAATCAATGTTACTCTGAAAGCATGCAGATTTGTTATCAATCTAAATTAAACGAAAGACGGCTTAATTGATGTGCTTCATAATAAGCTTGCTATTTTCAGCCGGAAACAGAAGCAATTGACTGAATAGCCAAGCCAAAATAAAAAGTACAGTTCAACTAAAACGTTTAGCAATTAATATATAAGATAAGGGATAAGCTGCTCACAAATAATAGCCCTGTTAGTGTGACACACACTGTTAGTTTGTCTCATGTTCAAATCTTGAATGAAAGATCAAGAAAGACCAGTCCACACATTTAAACACCTTCAGGACACTAATATACATACTTGTTCTTGAGTTCCTAATCGAAGATATTAACATAGGATTCAGTGATGTCACACGCTGGATAAAAAAAACAACTTTGTTTTCTCTTTCTCCTTGGCTGTCTGTGGGTCGCATTTAAAGTGAGGGCCTGAAAATCATTTTACACCCTAACCACCATTTTTGCTAAATTAGACCTATCCCTTACTCTTACCCAACCCTAACCATCACCTTTATCCTATGCCTAATCTTAACCGTGCCCATTGCCTAATTTTAGCCATAATCTCTTAAATACGTTTTATTGTGGAGCCAAAAATGTTAGATTTTTTTTTTATTCGACATGTTGGCTTTACCAAAAGGAACATAATTGTATGTCATACTGTATTTTCAAACATCTGTTTGCGTTATATTATAGAATAAAGAAGAATTGGTGAAGTGAGGACCAGAAATGTTGTCCTCACAACTCCAAAATGTCCTCACTTTACTCTAAAATGTCCTCATTTTAACAGTGAAAAGAGAATTTTTGTGTTTCACAAGTATTGTAGTACCTGGACACACACACACACACACACACACACACAGACAGACAGACACACTCACACACAGACACACACACACACATTCCTCACCCAGAGAGATCTTCTCCCCGGAGTCGGCGGGCAGCAGGAAGACAAGCAGGGCCAGGGTGGAGATGAGCACACAGGGGATGAGCAGGTTGAGGCCGTAGTAGAGGGTGCGCCGCCTCATCACCACTGTGAAGGTCACGTCAGGGTAAGGCTCTTTGCAGCAGTCGTAGAAGCGCTCGCTCCTTCGCCCAGGGACTTCTGCATGGCGCACGCATGCACACCCACACGCACACACACACACACACACACACACACACACATAATATTCAGTACATTACCAAGAATAGGTAGGCAATAGAGATATGTAGACAAGGGGAGCATTCAAAATAGAAAGCCCAAAAAAGACAAATGATGCAAAAAAACAACTAATCCAACTAAATCTAAACATTACAAAGCAGAAACAAATACGAGACCAACTTCATTTTAAAGGTGTGCCAGGTGAACAGATTGAGGAGAGATCTCCTCCTTCATGGATCATTCCACAAACACTGCTCAGTACATTGGTCTGGATTCACAAAGCCTCGTGTGGAGGAAACGACTGAGCACACTGATGGCATTATGGGAGCAGGCTTCCTGTGATTTTCAATTATCTGCAGCCTCAATGGCCCACTGGCTGAGGCCGTGTCAAATCTCTCTCTCTATTTCTATCCCCCTTTTCCTCTTTTGCTTATTATGTAGAAACGGCCTCCCAGTACTCTGGCTTACACTGGCCATTAGCCCCCATCAGGACTTTGGCTTCACGGGAAATGGAAGTGTTCAAGGTCATATCGACTACTCTCTTTCTTCTATAGACCATGGGGATACACTGAGGCAGCGTACTGTAATCCCTTAAATAATGTCCACGCCCCATCCTGCAGTACATGACCAGTGTATCATTCTGCATGGATAGAAGTTAGAATCCAAACATGCCAAATGAATGTTTACCTATACAGGATTGTGGAGTGAGTACTGTATATGTCATGGAACCACACCACACTTTAAATCCCTAGGGGCTTCTGCCTTTTTTAGAGCTGAAAGCACAATAGACTTTCTGTTTGGTCAAGGAGTTCAATAAACATCTGAGGAAATGTTTCCCACAGGAAATGTCCCTAATTTGTCACGCTTGAATAAATAATCATTTCTGAAACGCTCCGAGCGCGAGCAGAGCCTGGCCGTGGCAATATCTACCCCCTTCAGGTTCAGTGAACTGAATGGCATGCTGCTTTTTCAAAGAGGCCAAATATAAGAGACTAAATTCTAGAGGGGCAACTGCAGTTAGCAGTGAATTAATGCTGGGTTCGGTGTTTGCTGTGTAAAGTCACTTGTCTTCTGTCTCTTCAATCCTCAACGACCAGATATCTTTGGATGCATCAATGCTTTTGAGGTAATACAGTAAGAACTACAAGCTGTAGAGTAAACTAGACAGCATGTATTACTGGACTTTTTATGCACCAGACACTGATAACATCTTTGGTGGTGGTACAGGTAAATGTTGTGAGGGTATTATAAGTGTAGTAGAAGTGCTAATGATCAAAGTGTGTAATTATGAATAAAACACAATGTATGTTTAAAAAAAACTTGCAATGACAATGTTACATATACAATATATTATGCTTCACTTCCACTTTCAACATTTTTTTTTAGCAACCACAAGTAGACCTTTTGATTTTAAATGAATTTTAAATGCCTAGACACTGACAGTCCCCATTCTGATCGGTTCAATGTAACAATTTTTTGTACGCTTCCTCCACAAAAGGGCAGAATCTCTGAAAATGTAAGCAATGCTTTGACAAGGAAAGGGAGTCACCAAAAGAGATAAGTGTAGCACTGCATGGTAGTTTTTTCCTCAAGCCATTTAGTACAGACAATGTGCTGGCAATAAAGCAGTCAAAGAAAGCAAAGAAGATAAAACGTGACAGAACATCAGATGGCTGTTCCACCTGTGCTTTGGTAATGCACTATTACATAGATTCAGTATTTCATCTTGGAGACTTTTTGTGTCATTAAGGTTGTATTTGTGGGCTCATTAATCAATTACACAGAATTTTAATGGAGTTACACATCATGGCACATCATAAACATGTGATAACTACACAGGTTGGTTTTATGTAAGCCTATTTAAATGTTAGATTTTTAAATTGACTTAATTATAACCCCAACTTCACAAGACTCCGTGGTACTTCCAAGGGTTCCACTGGGCTGAACTTACCCACAAGGTCCCACTCTCCGTTAGCAATATAACCCGTCACGTCAGCCTCGATCATCTGCAGATCCAAAGACCAGCCACCATAGGTCCACGAGCCAAACTTGAGGTCACAGCGCTGCACATCGAAGGGAAACCAACGCACGTCGATATAACATGTGCTCTTGAAGATTCCTGAAGAGCACATTTCAAAATATACAGGGTACGTTGTTACAATATCTATTATGCCTTCATCCACGATGAGCATTCTAAAAATCAATATTTAGAATGGATTTGGTTTGAGAGCAGAGATGTCATTGGGGTTTTTGGGCACCTTCCATGCTCGATGTTTGTTAAATTGAGCCATTAACACCTCCAGAAACCGTAACAGTGAGCAATGACGTCTCAGAGCCACCTCCCTCTATATCAGCTCTTGGCACAGCCAGATAATAAAACTGAAGAAACATGGAACGCTAAAACAAGTGAACGATCAATCTTTAATCTTCAATTTATATAACTTCATGACTTATATAAATACCTTATATACCCAATACACACTTGTATACTAACTTATGTTTAAGGGCGTTACTGCCCTTATGCATTACTGCTTTGGATTCCATTTCCATCCTCTTGCTACTGTGGGTGCTTACTACACCATCTTGGGATTCTGTAAGTGTAATTTCTAATTTAGATTTAGTGCACTTAAAGTCCTCTTTAAGCCCGGTAAACGGCAGATCCAGAGCATCTTTCCCATAGAGAGCCAGGCTGCTTAGACATCGTGGCACCCCTAATCATTTTCTAGCATAGAAGCTCATTGTTCTTTCTAGCTTTTCGACTGTAGTGATGGGTTTATCATAGACTGCCAATGGCCACATGAGCCGGGAAAGAAGTCCAAACTGTAGGCACCACAGTTTTAGCTTTCTTGGCAACACTGACACCTCAATGCTCTCTAAGTCTCTGTTCGATTCTATCCTTAATTCCTCAACCTACTCTGAATCTTGACATTTCCATAGACAACTGATACGCTTCCGGGTTTGCTTGATTTTCATTCTAGCCCATTTAAGGTTTTTGTTACGTCCACACACTTGTAGATTAGTGTTTTGATTTCCTTCGGGTTCTCTCTCTCCCTTTTGTTCTACATTCAGATGTTCGTCTACAAGTGGGTTCAGAACCTGTCACCACTCATCAGTTCCTGGCAAATCAGAAGGCTGTCCATGTCGGTTTAGTTTGTTATTTGTTATTATTTGTACGTCATTGGGGTAGGGTGAATAGGTAAGACACCTGTGAGCTCACATTTACACATAGGTTTACCTTTGTTAAATTCACCAGGTTAGGAGTGGTTGCCACCACCTGTATTTAGTAGAGTGTGTATTTCGTTTAGTTGAGCACATTATTATTGATTACTTTGTTTTGGCACCACTCATAGTTTCTTTTTCCCCTTGGCGAACTGTTTTTGGCTGTAAAAGAAATACTTGCACTTTAGCTTTTTGGTTGTCGCTTGTTATAATTCCCTACTATAGTTTTGGTGTGCTTTCACTTGTGCGGCTCTTAACAAATTATAATCAAATTATAATCCCTGAGAAACCCCAAAATAGTTTTTGAACGGAAACCCTTTGATTTATTAGCACAAAATCCTCCGCCAAGACAAATGGTAAAGAATTCAATTGGTATCCAATCATAAGCGTCTTCCGCCAGTCTCACCCTTCATTCAGTAGCCATTGCAGCCATGTTGGATGGCTTTCCATTGCAATAAGAACCTGTCAGGAGTCAAGACATGCCTCTTTGATTAGATGTCTAGGGACAGATAGCGGACTCCGACTGTTCAGCATACCCACCTTTTTCCCTACCACGTTGGTAGTTTGTAATGTTTTTTTGTCACTGGTTATGGCCGTCTGTGGATATATTCATTTTAGTTATTAGGTGACACAGGGTGTATCTGTTAAATCTAGCACAGTTATAGGGAATCTCGGTGGAAATCTCAGACAGGTCTGCCCTAGCGATCACCTTCCTTAATCAGTAGTCTGATTTACCCCAGTGAAAACAGGCTCCGGAGCGTTCTGATGTGCATACGAAGAAAGTGGATATTGACACAGCACTGACAGGCCCCCACCCAAAACACACGCAAACACACACACAGACACTTGAATCCAATTTATGTCTCGATCACCACCCGCTCGTAACTCTGAGATCAATCAAGGCTTGCGGTAATGCCATTCTGAAAGGTCATAAAGCAGATTTACTGACCAGACCAGAACTGAGCAGCTAATAAGGAGTCTATCTTATGTCAAGATAAAAACACAGAGGCACTCTGGCGGCTACACACAGCCAACGGTGCCAGGGTTTTACCATCTTTTATCATTTGGAATGGTACTGCGCCAGATTGGGCTAATCACCCCGAGCTCTGCACCACATAAAGCCATTAGATATGGGAAACGGGTCATCACAGGTAGCGCTGCCTTTGTTTGGAGGAAAGGAACTCAGCGGCAGGAAGTGGAGCGCACACATAATGAGAGTAGAGGTGTTCTGTAGACAGCATGAGGCCTTCAACTGGGCCTAACAAAACACCTCAATTACAGGTATATAAGCTGAATAGGTTTTTGTTTACACATAATATTCCCACTTATCAAAAGCCCCACCCACAGACCATGCAGGTGGAAGGGCATTAGTGTTTACCTGGGGGCAGATACTGGCAGCCGCCCGTAGAGTTGACCAGCACGTTTGTGTGGAAGGTTGCGTCGAACCTCTCATCAGCGCTGCAGCAGGAGCCGAAGGCAGACACAAATTAGCAGTTAGCGTCCATCTGTGCTTTATTTGCACATAAAATCTAACCTTGTAGCTTTAAAGAGAAAACAAGACTATAAAGAGCTCTGGCAGTGTCGAGCTGCCACTGCTGGGGTGAGGGCTATGTAAATCATAGTTATTCATCAGGGGGCCAAACAAATGCCACACACACAGGGAGAGACACAGCGCACATGTGAACCAATGGCTTTTTGACAGGAATGATCAGAAGGCTTGCTCTGAAAAACATTCCCGGAAAACGAAACACATCATTAGATCATACAAAAATAGAACATGCAAAGCACAGACTGGCAGCGAAGAAGTCACACAAATTGGATTTTTCTTGTGACCCAATTGACAGAAAACTCCTCCTTCCCCCTTCAACAAATAAATCCTGAAGAAAAGAAAGTCAACCTGTAAAAAAGGTGAACATGTTTTTTAGTACCACACCTACATCCCGCAAACAGCGTTATAGGTTGTGGGTTATTAGTGATTCACCTGCGGGCCGATAATGGCAGTAGACGGTATCACAACATCAGAGGATAAAGATTCAGTAACACACACATACACACAAAGACACAAGCATCGCAAATGAAAATCTGAGCATCATCAATGCATCAGTTTGGAACTCTTCCTAACATCAATCTCTGACTCCCAGCAAAGCAGAGAGCAAACACGTGTACAGTATCTCTCCCCATCCCAGAGACCGTCCATCCTAATATAACCAGACATGAACAACGTCATGGCTTTTGTACAGACTGCATGCCATAAATACATTTTTAAAAAAGCAATAAAACAAATCAAATTTAGTAGGACAAATTCAGAACAGAAGTAGTATGAAATTAGGTATAGTGGCCATTTTGCTTGTAAAAATTGATAACGTCACAGCTAACTCAATAGCCGAGCTCCTGCCTAGTCCTAACGGCCCCACTCAGTACACAGTGAGGTCAATACTTCTGACAGGCCTCTGGAGCTCATTTTGGATCGTCCCTCCTCTGCATGCAAATCAAGCTTTGTTCCTGAGGACTGCCCATGTTTAATGAGCTAATGCCCACCACAACAATTTCTCAGTGTGGAGGCATGCGTCTAGTCTGGCCTTTCAGACAAATGAGGACCTCCTACAGAGAGAAACTGTGGCATCCCCTCGCCTTGATCCTTATTCATTAATTAGAGAGAGATAAATTGATTATGAGTGCTGAAGAGGCACTTTTTTCTCCTGAGAGGATGTGGCGGTACTGATAATATCATACTATTGGTGACAAGAGTCTTTTTTAATTTCACATTCATTACAAATACATGAATTGACTCCTCACTCATAAACTGTTGTTCGTATTGTTCAGCACATTGCAACAGAAGCAAAGTGTTAAAACAAATTTGTAATATTTAAGTGTAATGCCTCCTTCAATTATAATAGCAATGTCAGTATTACAATGTGCTCCATTTGAAACAGTTTTATTCAATATCTGAATAGTACAGTCCATAAGATCTGCACAGTCAATGGGCCAGCCAATCCAGCTATTCTTAACAATACAGGAACATTGGCACTGCCAGCCTCATGGTACCTGTTGTACAGCAGAATGTCAGGCCTCCATATTTGGTTGTCAGGGAATCGAACGTTGGTAACTCCTGGGTAGTCTGTGGTGTTCCACTGCAAGTAGTAGTCTGTCCAGTACTAAAAAAACATACAAGGATATCATTGGCAATGAGGCCACACAAGCAAACACTTCACCTTCCTACAACTGGCAAAATGAATCACATTCAAAGTACATGGGATATACAGGATATTATCAAATCTGAACTGGCAACGTTTTTATTTACTTTTGTTCTTTGGGATAAGCATCTAGTCATACCCAGAACCTAAAGGGAACAACCATACTTACAGTTAGGGAAATGTTCCTTTTCCAACAGGCCCTTTCATTTTCTGCTGACTGGTACACACTCTTTGTGGACATTTAAGGTGACAGAAAGAAAGCACGTACAGGAGTTATAAGACCAGGCTTTACATGGCTGGTCAGGCTTTCATTGCCTATGGGTCAAACACTGACAACAGAATGGCTTCCGGAAATAATCAAATTCTAATCTACAGTGGTAAAGAAAAGACATATGAGAGAACACAGCGATAAAGACCTCACTCTGCCCGATAAACTGCCAGCTAGGCAGGTATGTGGTGTCAGACTTCCTCTGTCTATTCAGCTCTCGCTTTTTTAGTCAATTACAGCCTTCAAGAACCCATAACATACACTCCTCTTCTACAAATGGAATAAATAAATATTCTGAGCAATGCCCAACAGACCCGCGTCTAAGGTTGGGTGGAGGCTCTCTTTTGCTTCCTTTGTCTCTAATCAGTTTGTCTAATTGCAAAACTGCCATCTGGGATCTTGCTCTTTCTTCCAACAGTTCTCCAGCATTTTGGCCAAGGTTTGCTTAACTGACTTAGTGAGAGATGAGCCTAGCTCCAAATCAGATTCCCAAAAGGAAAGGTAATTTAAATGCGCCTAATGCCCTGGCAGAGGACATTGTTATTCCAGATGCTGACTGACTCTGGCGGGAGAGAAACGGCGAGACAAATCAAGAGCACAAAACAGATACCCAGAGAGAGAGCGAGAGACAGAAACAGAGACAGAGACAGAGACAGAGACAGAGAGAGCGAGAGCTCTGCTTATACTCTAATTGTCCATAGAGATTGATTTGCATGCTATCAGAAATGTGGCCAGCAGTAAAATTGTGCCCTTAGAAGTGCCCAGGAGGAATCTGCAGTGAATAAGAACTCTCATGTTTTCTTCTGGAGGGTTGTTGGTGCATGTTTTTTCATTACCCAGGCCAGTCAAATAATTCCCCCTGCCACCGGGAGACATTTAGAGAGAAGCAATAATGCATGTTGACATTTGAAAAATACCCACAGCTGCAGGGTAGAGATGTCTCCCTTACCCAGTTACACAATACAACAACTACCCAAATGGTCCTGCTCTTGATATGCTTGCCAACAGGGATGGAGGCTTTATTTGGCGCTTAGAATCAAATTAGGCAAAAAGAGTACTTCGCACTCCCAGCCATTTTGACGACGGAGCATGGAAGGTGAAACTAGTATGTTGTCTCAGGGGAGAAAACAACCTTTCCTACCAGAGGAACAGCCAAAGTGAAAGATTAGGAGGGATTAGTAGTTCTTTACTTTTGAAATGCCAAGTTTTTTAATGGCACGGAAACTGCAGGATTACACCCTAACAATAAGGAACCTAATTAAATTTGAGCAGTTGAATTGAATTGCTTCTCAAATGAGACGACGCACATTTTGCTGTGAAACGTCGGCCTCTGCACTGACCCCTCAGCCCTGAATCCCTGGCTGTGTGGTACATTGAGAGAACACACAGAGGGAATTTATTACTGAGATTCAAAGGATAGGGAGTCAGGTTATCTCTCTGTTGACAGGGAAAAGGCAGACAGCGCCTTTCAACTCCAGACAGAGAGACTAGAATGGTACGCAAAGTATTTGTGGAAGCCGAAGGAATTGCCGCGCCCCGTCTTCCAACACGCACTTTGAGTTTCCCCCCAGACAGCAAACTTATCTGGGTCAAACACTGCATAGGATTGAGCCAATTCATTAAGGCCTTTCAGGATCCCAGTTGAAAGAGGGACAAGATCGTTTGGCTCGAGCCTCACATTTCTTATAGAGCTTTGGTTCATCCTTTTTTCTCTTGAGTCCACAGACTCTGTCCTGACCCTAAGTTCTGGCCGGCCCCTTTATCTGTGATGGTCAGCAACAGCTGCTCTTTTGGTTTTCTTAATGTTGCGGCGCCGCCTTTACCAGCCTTAGTGGTGGGCCAGGGGCACGAAGGTGGTTTGACAAAAAGAGATGGGAGGCAGCTGGGTGGGGGATTATCCTGGAAGCAGTTTAGAAAAAGGCTAGACGCATACATCAGGCTCAAGGACGTTCCCTCAAATGTACCATAAAGCCCACACCTCGCTGATCGAGTGACCTGGACTGTTCATAAAGACCTGTCTATTTCAGATTGAATGAAAGGCTGGATGACTGTGACAGAGAGACTCTCGTGGATAACAGAGGGAAGTGGAGAGATTGATGAAAATAGTTCTGATATAAGGTAGCGTTTGATTGACATGCCTTGTAGCTCGCTCCAAGGATTTGGGGGAAGATGAAATCACTCACCAGCTGTAACCAGATGTTGGTGGTGAGGACCTGGTTTTTCTCATCCTGCAGACAAACAAAGAAAAAGAAGTCAGGGTTTGCTATCTGCAAATGCCTCAAGAATCCCATATATCGCTTCACCTGTTTCACTTACTGGTAGTCGCCTGCTGCCCACAATCTGTTATATAATTTGTCTCAGACATGGCCACATGCCAATATATGAATATGAATAATGTCAGTTTGATAAATGCCTGGTCTTTTAAATCCCCACTCAAGCAGATAGTGAACAGCACTTTGCATAACAACACCAGCCTAGCATTTCTATTACAAGATGCAAGCTGCTCCTTAACAATAGACTGTTGCTAAGGGGACTCACAAGGTGAATAGTATGATGTGTGTCTATACTGTGGCTACACAGTTTCACTGAGGTTATGGAGTTGTGACTTAAGATGAGAAAGGTGCTGCATTAATGAGGTATGTGCATGGTTGTGAGTTACCATGGTATGTGCATGGTTGTGTGTTCATTACTAGGTTGTTTCTTATTTATGGAAAAAGTGCATCCACCAAAACAAAACATATGTGAGATAGCTGTGAGATAATGGAAACACATGAACAGAAATGTACACACACTAATCAGAGACGTGACCTGTCTTTTTATGGACGGATGCTTATACAACTCGCATTATTATCTTAACAGTGAACAAATCCACTTATAATACAATTAAAATGCTCACTGGGGAAGTTTAATGAAACAAAGATAAATTGATTTTGTCAATGTATTTGATGAAGTCATGTAATTTAAACTGAATCATATGTGCTGTGTTATAATCATTCATGTTTAATACAATACACTTTGTCCTCAAAATGTTCAAATGTTTTGTGTCTTCTGTTCATAGATAAGTTCAGATACGGTCTGTCCCGAGATGGGAAGACCAAGAAAGAATACTCATCTATCCCAGAAAATGACGGTAGCACACAGCTGAGCGCCACAGAAAACAATCCCCCTACAGCTGAGCGACAAGCAGGCCACAGGGAGCAGGAGGACAATTATGATGGAATCTGTGTCGTTCCTGACAGGGGTAGGCCACTCTGGGTTTGAAGGGATTTTGGGATTGTGTGTGAGATTGTGTTGCTGTGAGGGTGTCTGCCAATGTGCACACCAACCATCTCACCTGCTTGTCAGACGCATCTCTTTCAATCTAACTCATCAACACCATGCAGGATTTGGCTCTGGAGGAGAGGAGCACGTCTAAACCAAACATCCACACACCTCCTAGGCTATTGCTCCATCCCATAACGGTAGCTTTTCTCTTCACTATTGAGACGGGCCTTTGAAGTGTTAATACGCGGCCATGGTGAGATCAAGTTTGACAAGCGGCTTAGGCGCTGCAGCCCTGAAGGATGCGAGACAGTGGGCGCTGTGATGGAGAGTTTTAGAGAACCTCTCGTTGGCAGTTACAGACGGCAGTTTGAGACTACATCTCAGAGGAGACGGGCCAGGGTGAAAAGCAAATGGGTGGCAAAGTAGAGGGAGTTATAGCAGCGCTGAAAATAGCAAGGCAGTGTAGTGCAGTGCAACCTACTGTAGTGTTAACAAGTTAATGAGCATTACTACCATTTGGTGCAAGAGCAACACTGTGGCTCTACAGTGGATGGCACACAACTGTTTGTTTTGACTCTGTGAGACTTTGCCATGAATTCATGGAAGGATGTCAGATGGAGTGTGGGATGGTGGGAATGAAAGCTGAGTACTCCTCTTCCCTTGCTGACAGTGCCGTAGTAGGGGACCAGGTCTGTGTGTGTGTGTTTGTGTGTGTGTGTGTGTGTGGAGGGAATCAATCACAGGGGGTAAACAGCTTGCTGCCTCTCCCAGCAGCACCGTGGGTGAGTGCCGAGTGGGAAACCCTGTCATCCTGGTGGGGCAAGGTAATGGGGCTTATACAGCGTGTTCTCAGTGCTTGTTGGTTTGTTTGTGGTGGTGTGAGTGTCTGTTTCCATGTGTGTGAGATCAATAACATTTCTGACAGTTTGATCTGGAGATCTGATCTAGCCATCACTGGGAATTGCAGTGAAGTTGGTGGGTATTTGTGTATGTCTGTGTCTTACTGTCATGAAGTGTGAGACCGTGTGAGTTGTGCATATTTGTTTTAAATAAAATAAATGTCCCCCACCCCCCTCTCTCTCACTCACACACACACACACACACACATACACACAAACTCACCACATCCATGATCTGCATGAGGCTGAAGCTGAAGTTGACTACAAGAGAGTGGGAGTCATTGTGGACAGGTCTCTCCAGTGGGTTGTAGTTTTTCATTAGGTCTTTGTAGAGCCTGCGCTGGTTTGGCCCCTGCAGCGACACTGTGGATCACACACAAGGAAAAGAGCTAAATATACTATTAATGAGATTACTTGGCTAATCCTAAAGACAATAACTATAAAAAACAAACTCAAACTTTTAGAAAATGGCTAATGAGTGAAAGAAAAGATAATCCATGACATAATTAAAAACAATACAAAAATAAACACTTCCAAGGTCCAGCAAATCAAATTCTTCTATCTTCAACTATATATTTAAAAACTGGAATCCAAATAAAAGCCCCAATTTATTTGACGCAAGACAACAACAATTAATAAAATATTACATAGATATAGCTACACAGAGTGTAGTAAATGTTTGTTTATGTCATGGAATATGTTGCAAACAAACTACTCAGATGTTCATCAGATGTGCAGGGCTCGCCCTAGAACAAAGATATCCATCCTTTGTCTTGGAATGGCTATACTGGTAGAGGAGGCAACAGGACTTCAAGGTCTTGCCAACGCACTCAGTCATACATGTCACATTGAAAGGTATGTCACGTTTTGCTTGTCCTTTTGTTCAGATCATGCCTGACAAAAAGTGATGGTGTTCAGCTCAGCTCTCTGAGTAAGTTAGTAGACAACTAGACATCAGACTGGCCAAAGCTAGAGAAGCCAAGCCTGATACCATGGTATTGATTTTAAGAAACTCATCAGGCGGGTTTCTCCTGTCCCCCTGCTTCACACTGACACTTCCTTGTTAACTCTCATCCCTTGTTCTCAGCAGAGAAGCCAGATTGCTGACAAAGCTTGCAGGTATTTGGTTTAGTTCATTCAGGTACTTTAAGATCAAGAACAACCAATGATAAAATCATTAGAGTCCTGTAAAGTAACATTACATTTTCCAGTCATAACAGATCATCATAGTGTTACCAAAATAGTATCAGAAAGAAGAAAAATATATCTAAGAATCATACAGTATTGGGTTTTAGATTTTTTATTTATACAATCATAATTGATTGAGCAGGGTTTTAAAAGGCTTATGATAAGGTGAATGTGCTTATAAGAGAGAAAACAGTCTTATTTTACAAAAAAAGGTTTGATCTCAAAGTAAAATTTTAAAACATGGGTAAGCAAACTCAGGTTTATGTTTGGGATAAAATGTGCACTACAATTTGGTATGCCAAAGGTAAAACAAAAAAGATCAGTTGATAATTAGGTTTTCGTCTATTGGGCCATAATTTAGCACTAAAAAAGTATTGACAGTTTAAAAAATTGAATGGGTTGGAATTAACTTAATTGATCTCGATGGAAATTGTATTTGGAAATCCAACAATACTAAAACAAATTAGATATAAAATAATAAATAAATAAAAATAATAATTATAAAAATATAGATAAAATGGAGGACATATAGATTATTTAAGCATTGTGTCTTATTATTAACATGATCTTTTAAATCCCCATTCAAGCAAATAGTGAACAACACCAGCCAAGCATTTGCACTACAATATACGAGCTGTGATAAACAACAATAAATGATTGCTAAGGTGAAATATGAGGAAAATACGTGTCTATAATGTAGTACAACTGAGTTTATGCAGCATTAATGCAGCATTAATTTGGTATAGTTAACATGTTGTTTGCCTAATTGTGTATTATTTCCTGTTATGGACAAAGTTCATCCACCACAACACCACAAGACCTATTTGAGACATGAGAATTCATGGAAACACAGGAACAGAAACAACCTGTTTGTTTTGGCAGAATGCTTTTAAAACTCACTCAATAGTTTAACAGTGAACTCATCCACTTACAATACCCAATTATAAATATGCCCCAATTGCTTGGTGATGAAGTAATATGCAATGCAGATAGATACCTACAAATTATGTCTTTCACTGTATTATTTCATGCATTTGTCACGGGTTTGTACTTCACACTGAATTCATGTAATACGAATAATATGTGCTGTACTACAATTAGTGTTTAATACATTAACCAAAATGTGTCCCCAAAATCTTAGAATACTTGTGGCTTCTGTTCATCAGATTCATCAAAATCAGATTGTCTTGAGATGCGAAGGCGAGGTCCACTGAAATGAGTCTGCTACTATCATCTTTAATGATGTTGCCACCCAACAAATGAATGGAGAGGTCAATACACTACAAACAACACCGTTTTCAAACATAAGAAGCATAGACTTGTCAATATAAAAATATCTAAACTTTCTTAGGAAGTACAGAGGACACATTTGAACTGAATTTACTTCCAAGTTTGCTATCAAGAGTTACACCAATACAAATAATAATCATAACATAGAATGACTTGAATATTGTCATTTCAACTCAACTACAACTAGATTAAAAGTTACAGATTTTCTTCTACAATCAGGAATGACCTCTTTGGTTTTACATATATTAAAGTTGTAAATAGTTCTTAGAACACCAGTAAACAAATAAAGCATTGATATTCTGTATATATCATCACTGGATATTAATTTATAACTAGTTATTAGTTTTTAATGCCTGTCATATAAGACAAACCATTATGTTTATTATAAACAACACATTTTGTTAAGATATCTATGGACAAAATGACTCAAATTTGCAACTTTTAATTGGCCCCAGATACATCCCTCATTTTAGTGTCAGAATTGATATACCAGGCCAGCTTGTAATCCTAACAGCACGTGTTCACATGTGAAGTAGATTGACAGACAGGCAGCCCTGGTCAGCAATCATTGTTCAAATGTTTTGTTTGCAAATAAACTACCAATCAAATACATTCAAATGTAACGCAACAATGTTCTTGTGACACAATTATCTCACACTAAATGAAGGTGCATTTAAGGACACAACACCTAGCAAGGTAAGAAAGATTAAGTAAAACCTACCATGGAACAAGCATGATACGACACAAACATTGAGAATAAAAATCCGCGCCTCCATTACAATAAATTAGGGTGTCTTGATCGGTTCAGAGGTGCCAGACCAATGTTTGAGTACCGTCAAGTCAAAAATATAAAGAAAGTACCCCCATTCACCGCGCAAAGCAACATATGATACAGGTCGGTAACTATGAGAAGCAAATACTCAAGAGTAAACTGGTTTGTAGCTTATTTGCTCCAGGCGACTATCGGTGCTGTTTTTTCAGCTATCTAAATGAAAATTGGATTTCGAAGCACTAGGTCCTCATGGCCATGTCTGAAAGTGCAGCGCTGAGCAGTTCGGTAGCATCTGTTTAAACAGCCTAGAATACAATCATGATGCATGGAGAGCAATTGGGAGGGGTTGAGGGATTCAATGATGAACTACAGTAAGCTAAACTTTGAGCTTTCTGGCCGATATAGTTAGTTAGCAGTCTCCTGGCCAATTTGGATTGACCATGATTTCCGTAATTCATATGAAATTACTCAAACATACATTCTGTTCCGGTTCACCAAAATTGTAATCCGTAATTTTAAATAAGTTATAAAAAATTATTTCTTTCTGAGATAAATGTAACAAACTCCGCACTTAAAATCACTGTCAGTGCAACCTCAAGAGCTGTTTGTAATCCAAAATGCTGAACCTAGATTTCAGTTCTTGCAGAGCCAAGTGTTCCAGATAGCTGCAGGGTAAACAGACACACAATAGACAGTTTTCCCCATAGATCAAACATCGACACACTTTTCTGACATGGTTTGATTTTTCTGGAAAGATTTGTTCTCCGTGTGGTACCAACTTGTAAACCCCAACCCAGTGCAACAGCTATATTTTGAGCTATATTTGACAAACTGTTGACAAGCCATTTGTTTGCTTAATATGAAAAGTAAATAGGCCTACTCATGTTACAATAAACTCTGCTTTAACTACATTGTGTATATAAACTTTAGTGTGCTTTGACATAAGCCAGGGTACCTGTCTGTGTGTTGCTTACAGCAGACTTTTAGTGTTTTCCTCAGCAGTGACCTTCTTGTCGAAGTGACCCATAGATGTGAAACATTAGAGGTGGTAATCGTACTTGTCTTTCAGTTTGCAAACTCATAATATATCCCAAAAAATTCAATAACCAGATAGTTCAAATATTCATCACATTCAAAATATTATATATTTGGCTTATGCACAGTACAACTGATTAACTGGAAAAAAAAACAAAAATCTTCAAATTATAATAAACTCCAAACAGCAAATATAACATAATACAAGTTAATTACAAACAAGAGAACACTTTCTCTGCAGGTCTATTGAAGTAATATATAGAGTGGAAGTAATGAAATAACAGTCCTATTGTGCTACTAAAATCAATGAGACGATAACAAAAGGGTTTTGAGGGCAACATGCTTTCCTGTGCAATTGTTTCCCCTCCAAAAGCTTTGGAAACAGTATTAGTCACTACTCAGTGGCATCTAGTGACTATTAGAAGTACTGCAAATTCATCTCCTTAGCTGAAACCTGTAATTATTTATCAAGCCAGACAGTGTCATTATCTAACCTTGCCAGAAGTGTGTCACTGCACATATTGATTCCAGCAGTTTATCAAACCAGAGCTGTGTCAAGTGTCTGCTAGAGACACATTATATTCATGAGAGCCCTTCCCTTTGGAATGGACCCCACACATTCAGCGTGAAATTAAACCTGAATCAACTGGCCCATTAAGGAGGCCTTCCAGGACAGGGCCTAACAGAACGATGATTAACCCTGGCCCCGTCAGCTCCCTCCATGAGCCTGTTTATTTCTGATTCTACTGCTCTGCTGTGGCACAGGGACTCACAGGGTTGCATGCTGACAGGTAAATACGGTCGGTAAAAAAACGAAATAAGGAATACATACAGATGTTGTCAAATTGTATGTTTTTTCGGATTATTTGAGAATAGATTCATGATTAAATTGAATCTCGATAAAAAAAAAAATTGTTTTATTTTACAAAGGTACATTGGTTGATAACATCAGTTTGGGAAATGCATTAGCTTCCCAGTCTGTCACTTAAATAGCTGCTGGTTTTGGAGTCCTGCAGTAACATGTTGGCTACGTCACTGAACTGGTGCTCGTATGCCAGCTTGTAGTAGGTGTAGACGTCCTCACAATGCTGCAGCAGTCTCTTCATGTTCTGCCCAGCGCTGCTCAGTGGCTTGTTGTGGATCAACCTGAAAGCCAAATCAGACCGTCAAAATACAGACAGCAGCATTTTGTTTTCAACGAGTTTTCAAGGCTGATCGTTGACTTACTTTTTTGAAATATCCTCAAACAAGCTAGAGGGGAGGGGCCTATGGAGTCTGAACTCCTCCAGATAAGCAAAGTCTCCATTGAGGACGACCTTCTGGTATAAGACCTCTGCCCAGTCTGGACTGTATTCAAAGGCTTCAGCTACCACAAAGGCCTGGAGATAGAGGAAATGGCACAATTGCACAACAGTGTAAGATTAAGAGAACTGTCTGCTAAATATAACTATTATTAATTCTGAACTTGATTCCTTCAAATTATTTTCCCTAAGGTTAAACGGCTGAAACCAACATGTTTGGTTTCATTTAAAGCATCGTCTTCTCTCTAGTTTGCCTTTTGAACCTCTGTTGCACTTGGTGTCCGTACCTGGTAACATCGAGGCAGAGCGACAATGGTGTTGAGCAGCTCTGACGGGCGCAGGTTGATGACACGCAGGTCTTTCCCTTGGGTCTGGAAGTGAAGCTGAAGTGTAACCAGCTTGGCCATCTTCACACACCGTGTTGCCTGACGTACGCAAGAGTCCTGACAAGACGACACACAGTGTATTTCCCCAGCGGCACGGTTACTCGCGTTCAATTAGGAAACAAAACAAACAGCCACAGTGTGTGACAGCTAGAGAGGAGGGACAGTACCTTAGAATAGCTCTCGGCAGCATCTTTAAGCAGAGTAAGGACCTTTAACAAGGCACTCTGAAGTTCAGAGGTCAACGCTATTTAAGGAAAATAAAAACTGAGTGAAACCATTGTTTATTGACCACAAATTAAGCAAACGTTCAACATTCTCATCGGCCTTAGTTACTACTTTGAATGACAAAGTTTCCCCCTCCAAGAGCGATCAAATGAAGAAACACAGAAACTTGGCACATGTCTATTTCTAAGCCTATACAGCAGAAATGTTGGAATATTGATGAGCCTCACAGGTTCAGAAGAAGTTACTTCAAAAGGTTTTTCTGTAGTCACAAAGGTCCCCACATCTTTGGGTTCTATCTCTGCTCAGTCATAGATGTTTGCTTACCCCAGGGCTGGGACTCGATCAGTTTGAGTTGAGTGCGGGCGGCTCCCTCGTGGTTCTCCCCTATCTCCCGGCGCATGCTGAAGCACAAGGCCACCATGTTGTATTTCTCGCTGTCTCCCGGCAGACACCGCTTGATGTAGTCCAACAGAGCAGTCTTCAAGCTAGAATTCTGTGCAGGCAAGCAGGTAACACTGATTGATATGGCACGCCATATATAGATGCCTGACTTTTGCCAAAAGCACACAATACAGAGGCTTCTGTTTTGCCATAGACTGGTGTGATGTGCAAAATGTCCTGACATTCAAGCATACGCATCCCTAGAAATGCCCTTTACAGAAACAGTAGGTACACGGCCTCCTGCTACAACAAAAATACATCAATAGGACCCTCACTGTGTCTGGCAGCTGTTGTGTCTCAGTGCTAGCTGCAGGTGTCCTGTGCCCGCTTATTTATATCAGCGGGAGGCACTATAATGCTTGTTGTCAAGAGAGAAATGTGTATGCTATTGTGTTGCTGTGTTGGTCCCCTGCTGAGGCCGTGCCCTGTGGCTGGATTCAGTTGCCCCTCACCGACTCCACTTTCTTCCTGAGCAGCATCTCAAAGCGGTGGTTCTGGTTGAGTAGGTCGAAGATGTAGGTCATGTCGTTGTATCTGCCAATGCCTGTCAGGAGGCGCACCTGGTGGAATAAACACACAGAAGGTGGCCACACACACACACACACACACACACACACGTACATGAGTGCACTTCTGAGACAAGGGACAAATAGGCAGGTCAGATGAGCAGGGGGACAGACTGACCAGTAGGCTATAGCGCTCGGTGTGGGCCAAGTGTGTGTGGCTGAGGTGACGGGCAGCCTGCAGCACCCTGACGATACCCTCCATGTTGCAGGTCAGGCTGAAGCAGTCATGGGCTAGGATTAGCAGCTCCACAGCTGCACCACAACAAGGAGGCAGACAGGGACAGAGATAAGGAATAGCTTTAACAGATTTAAGTAATGTTGACAAGACAGCGTGGGGTACTTTGTTAGGAAATAGAGTCTGAGATGATTCCATCTAATGGCACTGTGGGTACAGAGGACTTACTGCAGCCCAGCTCACTTAGGGGCACAGCAGCAATATGGTCCAGCAGCTGGATGCCCACTAGGTTGGGATCCCCACACAGCCTCGCCAGCTGCAGGAAGGCCTCCCTGCCATCTGATGGACTATACATCTGCTTCTCTGCTGTGGACACGGACACACACACACACACACACACACACACACACACACACACACGTACGTAAGTCCTCAGCATGGGACAACTGGTCAATACAAACCAAAGAGGAGATAATAAATAGTGAATGGCCATATCAGTCCATGGCTCCTCCCACCAGGTTCCCCCTCCTGGGTGGCGGCCAGCAGGCCTCGGACCACTGCTGCTGAGACCAGCTGGGCCACGGTGTGGGGCTGCAGGCCCTGCACGCTGATGAAGGCCTGGGCCTTTTTGTAGCGGTCGGGCTGCTGCGAGAGCAGCACTTTGCACAGCAGCCCCTGGGGCTCCTCTGCCGAGATCTCCGTGTACGGGCACTGCAGCTCCTGTGGGAAGGCAGGGGGAACCGGTGGTCAGAATTATAGAAGAGGATTGGAGAACTTGAGTCTCCTGAATGTTGATGAATATACAGTCTGCTATATACTGTGAGTTCAGAACATAAAGCAAAAGGCTATTGGAAAATTCAAAAATCTACATATTATACAGCATGTAAAACACATTTATATTTAACAACAATACAAAAGTAGGTCCTGATTATTTTTATCAGGGTTGCCAGGAAAGCTAAAACTATGGTGCCTACAGTTTGGACTTCTACCCCGGCTCATGTGGCCATTGACAGTGCATGATGTACCCATCACTAAAGTTGAAAAGCTAGAAAGAAGAGTCAGCTT
>JAVQIZ010074130.1:0-11945 GCA_036023535.2 Galaxias brevipinnis
CTCCTTCCCTCTCTGCCCTCTGTCTTTTATCCATCCACCCCTCCCCCCTCTCTCCCCCGTGTCTGCTGTCCATCCATCTCCCTCTCCCACCCCCCCCCCCCTCTCTCTCTGTGCATCAGTGCTTCTGTTTTCGACCTCTCTGACAGAGTCTAACCCTGCTGTGTCTAACTCTGAGTCCTCCTCTTCTGGACCCGTTTGTTCTTTTCCTCCTAGCTGCTCCTCCTGTCGCCTCTCTCTCTCCTCGGCCACTGGGGGCTAAGCGGCGCCTTTGACTAAAACCCTCTACCCTTCCTTTTTCTCCCCCTCTCTTCCCTCTCGTCCGCTCCCCGTTTGTCCCCTCCTTCTTTACTTCCCATTGATTTTTCCATCCCCTCCTCCTCCTCCTCCTCCTCCTCCCTCTGTCTTTTTTTCTCTCTCCTACAGGACACAGCCGAGTACGTCGCCTACGTGGCCAAGGACCCCGTCAACCAGAGAGGTGAGAGTCTCTCTCTCTCCATCATCCCTCCATTTTCCCCTCCACTATGGGCTCTGACTGTCCTCGGGAGCGCTCGCTCTCAGAGATAACGAGATCTCGTTAAGCCCTGGCCACGTCCACGTAGCGTTTCACACAGTGGTGCACTGCAGTGTTAGCACAGTCCACACAGGGGGTTTAATGAGGCGAGAGCCAAGTCTGTAATCAACGGTCAAGCAGTCACTCCAACTGTCTCAGGTTCGTGCTGTGTGAGTTAATGGGATGCAGTAGGCCCTGTCTCATCCTAAGGAAATCGCACATCGCCTAATATTGCCATTCTGACCAGTTTCACGCACGCTGCATGTGTTTACCAGGCATGCTGTTTCCTCCCCGTTCATCACCCAACTCTTCATTTCCTGCTTCCTGTCTCGCAGCATGTCACATCCTGGAGTGCTCTGAGGGCTTGGCCCAGGAAGTCATCAGCACCATCGGGCAGGCCTTCGAGCTGCGCTTCAAGCAGTACCTGAAGAACCCCCCCAAACTGGTCACTCCTCATGACAGGTGTGTGCTGCTACTGTGTGTGTGTGTGTGTGTGTGTGTCTGTGTTTGTTGGTGTGTGTTGGTGTGGGGGTGAGTGTGAATTCCTCTTCCCACACTTAAGGAAACCTGGTTGGAAAATGGATCTCTCCTCTCTCTCGTCAGGATGGCTCCGTTTGACGGCTCGGCGTGGGAGGAGGAGGAAGACGAGGCAGCGCCCCCTGCAGACGTCCCCTACTACAACAACTTCCCCGGGAAGCAGCCCCCACCGGGGGGCCTGGTGGACATGAGATCCCGCCCCGGGGCCACCCTGGTGAGGCAGCACTGCTTTGGACACACTGATCTGTGTAGAAGGAGCATCCTCTAGCTGTGTCCCAGTCTGACCCCACACACCTAGACTGATCCTACCTCTCACCTTCCTGTTATGCAGCTCTGAGCATGCTGTGTGTGTTTGTGTCTGTCTGTGTGTGTGTTTGTAGGAGAGAAATAAAGACGACCTTTTATTTGTTATTTTGTATAAGAGTAATTGACGCTGTGTGCGTGTGCGTGTGTGTGTGTACGCGTGTGTGTGTGTACGCGTGTGTGTGTGTGTTTTCAGCCCTATGGACAGCCCGGCCAAAACGACATACACAAGCAGCCATTGCCTCCCCTACCAGGTGAGACTCTCAGACAGAACACATCTCAGCCTCTTAGTACGAGACCCAGAAGTCTGCTTCTCTTTGTCCTTACCTTTCCTTTTCTCCGTGAACAAAAGCACATACCGAGGAAATGTGACTCACAACAGCTCATTGTCTCTGTGCGAGTCACTCAGTCCTGTCGTCCCTCGTTCCTCTCCTGTCTGTGTGCATGTGAGGACACAGCCGCGCGTGTTTGCAGACGGGCGCAGCAGACGGTTAGCTCAGGTCAGAGCCGGCTGTGTGGGTTTAGATTCACCTCATCTGACTCTGCTATCCCCCACACAGCCAGCAGCTACACTGTGGATCGTTCTCTCTCTCTCTCACACACACACACACACACACATACACACACACACACACTCATACACGTACACCTCGGGCAGAGATTTTCCTCCAAGACGACGGTACAGTCAGAGAATGCACGCTTCTCATTTCCTTTGTCTTGTTTGGTCTGGCTTTCCTCTGAAACAGGATGTGCCGTCGTCACGTTACGGTGTCACAGCGTTGGCACGTTGTAAGTGACTCCACACACGGTGACTCCTTCTCAGGCTCTGCTCATTGATGTGTGGGAACTACTGTATTTCTTTCAGTGGGAGCCAAAGAGGGGGGGCGGGAGCTCTTCGATGATCCTTCCTACGTCAACGTCGACAAACCCCGCCTCCCTGCCGCAGCGGCCAATGGGAACGCACATAGGGATGCTTTTGACATGAGTGAGTCCTTTTCCTGGTTCTGCCTCTTTGTAAACGCTGACCTCTCATAACACTTCACTTTACACTGGGCTGACAGTTTGGTCGGCGCTCCTCTCAGTTGTCCATTTTCATTTTCTTCCTCTTTTCCACTACTGTCGAAGCCCCCAACCTCTACCTAGCAACCCCAACCATGATTATTACGATTGGTTAAAAGTAAAAAATGAGTGCACCCCTACAAACCGTTTTAAAGTTCCTATCGTGAAGTGCACACTGCTTTCTCCAGACTCTGTGCTCGCTAGCACGGTGTCACAACACAAAGCTAACACGTTCAGAATGCCTGACAGTTTAAGGCTACACTCTACTATAACATGTATACTCTACTATACCATTAAACATGGTACTATTAATGTGTAACTGAATGTCTCTAGGAATAAGGGCACAGGTTTGAAAAAAACCTACAGAGTATGCTCCTTGTGTCTGGAGTTAGAGTCCAACAGAGGGTCCAATTCAACCCCTTCTGCTCCGCTCGCCTCTTTCGCCTCACTCTCTCTCTCACTCACTCCCTCACTCTTTCACTCAGAACCCTTTGACGACGCCCTGGGGGTCTCTGGCGGGCCCGGGGGAGCGGGCCCTGGGGCGGTGTCGGCAGCGCCCCCTCTGGTGGAGCAGCTGCAGTGCGAGGCCTGGTTCCACGGCAGCCTGACCCGCCGGCAGGCAGAGAGGCTGCTGACACGCGACGGCGACTTCCTGGTGCGGGAGTCCGGGACCACCCCGGGACAGTACGTCCTCACGGGACAGCAGGGGGCGCAGCCCAAACACCTGCTGCTGGTCGACCCCGAGGGGGTGGTGAGTGAGGCCCCAAGCACAGATATAGCCACACCTCTTTACAGTATTATTATTAATATTATTAAGGCTTAGTCCAATTTAAAAAAAACTGAGAATAGGAGAGGAAGAAGGGTTCAGGTTTGCAAAACACAAGAGCCGACATTATGAATGAACGTGTGTTTTTTCCCTTGCTTGTGTGTTGTTCAGGTGCGCACCAAAGACCATCGCTTTGAGAGTGTGAGCCACCTGATCAGCTACCACATGGACAACAGGCTGCCCATCGTGTCGGCGGGCAGCGAGGTGTGTCTGCAACAGCCAGTAGAGCGCAGGGCCTGAACACACCCACACACACACACACACACACACACACACTCACACACATTCATACACAGTCGATGATGCTGAACACAACTGATCACATATCACAGCGACAACACAAGGTCCTTTTTACACACACACACACACACACACACACACACACACACGACATCACTACGTTATCGGACATACACACGACACAAAAAGAAGCCAAAAACACAGCTTTTTTTTTCTCTGCCAAAACCCTCGCTCGCTGCTGCCCCCCTCACGCTCCAGGACGTCTCACTGTGGCTCCAATCCTCACTCCCTCAGCCACACCTCTGCCAGTTCCCCACAGCCAACCGTGAACCAGGGATGCCCTCGTTGCATGCTAAGAGCAGGGCAGAAAAATAAATGCAATTTTTACAACAACGACAAAAATGCAAAAAACACCCAGTCATTTTGGAGTGGATGGAGGACAGTGGAACAGAGGTGCTTTCGGAGATGTTTCCAACAAGTCCAAATAGGAAAAGAGAGTGTTTGTGGTTTTTCAATGCTGGAAAACATTGGTCTGTCCCTTGGACACTGTGGGAATGAGACGTAGAGCGACATCACACTCCGCCTAGATCCAGTGTAGATCTCAACATTAACAACTCGATAGCTTGAACCATCAAAGACTCAATCAGGCTCAAGTGTAAACCTTCTAATCAAACGCTGGGACACTAGAAACAGTCAATCGTGAATCTCTATTGAATATACATAGGCAAAATATGCAACACTTTTGTATTCAATCCAATCAGGAGCCCCCTGTTGCTCTCCAGCCTGTCCCCTTTAATGACCTTTGAACTCTGAACCCCCCAGAGGGATTCCTGGTGATGTCAAGGAGGACACCCTGTATGCAAAACGGGGTTTGCTTTGTTGAATGACCGCCATCTTTGTATATGGGATCATGAACATGAACATGGTGGTTGACTCTTAGCGCGGGACTCAGATTCACTAGAGCTGTCTGTCTGTCTGTCTCAGTCCCACTCCTCGCCGTTCATCCTCTACTCGCACCGCCTCGGCCGTCATGCCAAAGAACATGATCCTCCCCCGACCCTGCTATTATCAACGGTGACTGGATGCCAGCCGGTAGTTTGTCTGTCTACGCGTGGTGTGTGCTTAACTAGGAATTAGAGTGTATTTAGACAGGGAGGGAGACGTAGATGTAGGGAAAAAAACAACAACACAAACTAGGCCTTCTTTAGGAGAGGCGGTCGGGGAGGAGGACAAGGAAACTGAAAGCCAACTCTCTCATGATGTCATCTGAAAATGCACTCCCTCTGTTTCCAGTGTGCCCTGACCTTGGATTGCTTTTCAGTACCTATTTTGTTAAGGGTGTGTGTTTGTGCATTGACAATCTCTGGCCAGGCGTCTCCAGGGAGCGTGCTGTGGAATAGGAGACCCCCCCCACTCCCCCTCTCTCTCTCTACAGATGCACACTGAGCAGTCAAAGCGATTGATTGATTTCTCCTTTCTAAATGTGATGCTTATTACTGTCATATCAAACAGATTTGTTATTAGCTGTAGTGTATGTATGGAATTGCTTCTTTTCTTTTTTTAAACAAAAAAAACCGAGGCTTTTTCCTTTTTCTCAAGTGCTTTTTTTGGACGAAAGGGAGAGGGACCGAGTGAAAAGGTGGAGATGACACACAGTCCGGGGGCTTGTCTAGCGGTGGCTACCAAACGTTGCTTGTTACCACACAGGCAAAAGACTGTTAAGGGGGGGGTTTAGGGTGGACCGTGAAAGTCTCCTCTCCCTCCTCCCTCTCTCCTCTGTGGTTTCTCTATCTTTTACTGTGCCTTGTTTCTTCAATGCAGTCACGTCACTCCAAATGCAGTCACCTTATGTACTTAATCCAAATGTAATGCGCAGGACCCTTTTTACCTGGGCTTCTTGTTCAAACAACTCTGCAAAAAGGACACTCTCTCTCTCTCTCTCACACACACACACACACACACACACACACACACACACAGAATAGCAACAGACGGCAGGTTCAGTGACGGCAATCTCCTCAGATGCACATCCTCACTTCTGGCTGGCTGTCACAGTTTCTTGATGTCACGTGGGATGACTCCATCCCTGACCATGTGTAAATAGCGTCCATCCTGAATGCTTAGTTTGTAGTTCTTTGTTTTCTACTGGCAGTCCCTGGCGACACGAACTCAGGCACCCCTGCACTGCGGGAGCTGAAGCCAACCAAGCGCTGTCAACATCTTTACAAATGACAACCAAACTGTTTAGATTAGAGAAGGGGTGTGTCAGACTATAGCCTAACTGTCAAGTAGTTCTCGGACCATGGAATGGTTCCACATATAACTCTTTCACAAGTACACACACACACATCACACACACACACACACACACACGCTAGTTTCAGACACTTAGATCTGGGTGGCAGTGCAGCAGTGTAAGCCATGTTGGTCAGAGGTAGAAAACCCTGAGCTGCTTTTGTGCTTGTGTGTGTATTAGTCAGTAATGTGTATAGTGGCCAAATTGCTCGTCAGTGTGTTCTTCAAAGGACCCAGTTGTCCACTCTGCATCGGTAGATAATCATTCTAGCATTATCATTGTTTATCACAGTTGCCTTTTGTTGCATGGAAATCGTTTCTAAATTTCTATATCGTATTTGATGTTGATGATGATGATGTTGTTGTTGTTGTTGTTGTTGTACTTTTAAATTTGTGTCTTGAAAGCCAAAGGTTCCTTTCAATTTGCCTGCACAAATCTTGATTTTATTTTTACTTGATATTTTTCTGTTTGGGTTGTGTTGTTTTTTTCTTTTGGGGAAAGTATGTCTGTTTACATCTGTACCTGAAAATATAGATTGCATATAAATACATATATCATTCATCTTTCTAGGATTTCAAAGTACTTTGTGTCTGGCTGTTAACTGTGTTGTTTGAACTGGTGTGATGACCACACGATCAAGTCACTTTTTCAAAACCGGTTGGAATTTGCACACACAATACACAGATTTCCAGAGTAAGAGAATAGAATAGCAGCTGGTGACATTGACACACACTCACACACACCAGCCTGGACAAAGAGACTCCTGCAGAAATTCTAGTGGTGTGTGGGGTGGGGCAAAAGGGTTACAGGGTGTTATCATGTATGACAGCGGAAACAAAGAGAGACAATGCATTACGTGAGAGGAATAGACTAGAGAAAACCCAGTGGGCCGTCTGTATAGGAGGTTAGAAGTACAACAGCTGTCTGTATTGACAGCACTGAGCTGTTACTGTAAACACATTCACTCTATCCCTGAGCTTCTGACCTGTGGCTGCTCGTCCTCTTCTCTTCGTTGACTTGAGACAGTTCTACCCGCGTCCATCAAGCTTTTTAATCTTTAGCGTCCTTCTGTCCTTGGTGGAGGAGCCATGTACCCACAGCGTCCTGTCCCCCAGGCTATGCCCTCTAATTTGGGGCAGAATTTGCGTGATGCAGCCCTCAACCTGGGAAGAGGCAAAAACTTCCTCAGAGGAAACATGGCTTACGGTTTTCTCCAGTCCTTCAAAGACTGTCTTTACTTCCTGCTATGCTGCTGGTGCATCAAAGAGATCCTGGACTGAGTTGAAGTGCAGGGTGACTAGAGGCAAGTCTTAATATGCATTACAAGCTCTTCTTCCAGCGTTTTGACAACCAAGTTACCTTTTAACCAGCGGTTGTTGTGCAAGTTGTTGGTAAGTTTGTTTCTTCTTTTAATATGACTGATGAAACCTTTAATATGACTGATAAAAACGAATTAAAACAACATATAATAGAAATACTACTTTACTGTTAATGTAGAACTTTTCAATATTATTAAATTTTGTATCACTTCAACAATCAAATGTGTTATTAGATCATGTATACATACGAAATGTTACATGGAAAGGTGTTACTTCAAATTATGTGGACACGTGTGTTCTGAATATTAATCATTTCATTTTCTTTTTTAGGGCCTATATTATGCTGTTCTTTGGTCAAGTGTTGCAGCTGAATTATAAGTGAAGTCCTACTGGCTGCATTTTGAGTCAGGCAGTGGTGATAGGAGCCCGGTGGTGTACTTCCATGCTGTGAAGGCCAGTCTGATCTTGGCTCAGAGGAGCGGTGGAGACGTGACACTGACACCTGATGGGACTGTTGCTGTCGAGCCTGCTAGTGGGCTCCTAGAATGAACCGGTTAAAGGGAATAGTAACTGATCATCAAACTTCAACATTTAGCCTCTTTATGCAACTTTTTCAAATGTTTACATATTTCCCATTTTGTAAGAAAATCATCGACATGATCATCAATAAATGCCTCCTTAACATTTTGTATCTTGTCATGGGCAACTTAGTATTTGAAGCATTAGGTTTTTAATACACTAAAATAAATAATATATTTGTATAATTTGCTCATGGATCTGAGATCACCATGAAATACATAAATCTGTATTTGCCTATAGAGTAGGAATATTGCTATCATTGATTGGGATAAGCGCTTGATAAGAACAGGCCTGTGCATAATTTTGCTTACCGAGTTTCACCTGTCTCTGTCAATCAATTTGAAAGTTTCCTGTTGAAGCCCGTTTTCATTGGTGGAGGTTACAGATGAAGGAGGGAAGTCGGTGAGTGATGTCAGTCGTGAGAGAAGACGAGCGGGTACATACGCAAATGTTACAATTTCTGAAGTTGGATGGAAAAGTAAATTAAACAAAGTATTTTCAACAATTCAGGATTTAATAAGAAGCCGAGGCCACCAGAGGTGAGATATATAGATTTGGCTTAACATGCATAACAAAGAAACAACTGTTCGTTTTATTTCTTCCCCGTTTGTCGATAAGTTGATAGGTTATTTTTTTCCTGGTTGTTTACTGTGAGGTTTCACGCATGTGCCCTTCAAAAAGTATGTTACAAGAAAGCGATCATGTTTAGAAAACCATATGGAATTGGTTAATCTTTAAAATATCTTTAATAGGTTGGATAGGCTTTAATGCTACTCTTCCGTGATATTTTTGTACCAAATCATCCTGGCTAAATTCTTGCCAGAAGTTTGTAGTTTACACACCCCCTTTGTTAACAAGAAAGGTGAGCGATGCAAATGACTTGCAGGGATGATAAATAATAATTTCCAAAAGACTTCTACCCAATAAATTGGCGTCGAACTGATATTTAAGTCTGCTCTAGTTTTTTGTTACTGGCCTTACCATTTTTGGTCATTATCCATGTTCAAGGATCATGGCTGATAAAAAAAAAAAAAAAAAAAGTAGGCGTAAAATAAAGTGACAGTGTTATTTATAGCCCAAGACTTTTTTAGAGACCAGAACTATTTTAATTATTTTATCGTTGGTTTGGGTTCCGAAACGCAGTTGTGTTGCACACTTTGTTGTTGCAGTGTTGATTTTATTTAATATCCTGACTGAACACTTTAGGCCTACAAGGTTTATACCCATAAATAAACATCAACCAGAAGGACAGTGGCACAAAAGGCAACATTGCATGCCTACCTGCTCACCAGAGTGATATGCTAAGACTACAAGGGCTAACCAATGCGTTATTCTCCCAGTATACGACTTGCTTACACTATTACTTTCTCCCGTCTATCTCATCAGCGCTATAATTAGTAGATATCTATTTAAGTCATTCCGCTATATGCTCCACAGTACTCCTAAGGCCCAGGGCTACGTTCAAAAGACTTCCCATGGGAGGCCTCTTATTAGAAGACCTAAATTGCTTCTCTGGGAATGAAACTAGTTTGGGGAGTGAAGTGTGTCACTTTTATACAGGAAATGAATACCAATCAGGTAGATGGTTCGATGTTAGTGTTAATATACCTTGTATGTAATCTGTAAAATAGGAATAAAACACTTGTTCTGCCACCCAGTGAAGATTGAGGTTCTGAAATAAAGAGCCATTATGGAGGTGCATCACCCAAGACTACAGCAACTAAAATATTTTCCCCTCTTTTGGTGCATCTGGTCCAAGTATAACGTGTATGGCAGGACAGACACTGAGTCTTAGGTCCAGTGATATAGGTGTGAGTAGAGTCTCTTGGTCAGTGAGTAGGACATGTAGACAAGGAATAGGTTTAGCCTACTGGATATCACACGTATTTTAGCAAGCATTGCACTGGAAAGTATTGTATGCATCTCTAGCATTACCCTTTCTTTTCAAAATGGCTAATTCTGCTGGTCTGTAATGTAGAGCTGGACCAACCTTAGTTACCCATATCTTTGCCAAAGCATTCCCCAGCCAGTCTAACGCTAATGTGGCCACAGCAACACACACAAACTACTAATGAAGGAATGAATGCTCAGAGGGGAAAGTTTACTTCCTGTAGTGCAGACTGGGTGTCTCTCTCTGTCACACACACGTACCCACAGTACATTATCACAACACAGCAAGGCCTTCAACAGGGCTAGTGAGGCAGCGCTGCAAAGGAGCCTATTCAAATACGTGGCATGAATCAACCGAAGATGTAAATTTCTTTAAACACCAGAAGGACAGTGGCACATACAATGTACCTGCTCACCAGAGAGATATGCTAAGTCTACCGAGGTGTGGAACATACACTGTGTCTTTTACTTTGGATGTGTTCTTTGCTTCACCAACAAAATGTATTTCAGTTTGACCAGACACTTTCTTTGGGCCTCAGCCATCTCCTATGGGCTTTGTATGGCCTGCTTATTTGACAGGGCTCCAGACTAACTTTACACTAGTAGCAGTGCTGCCACTATGTTTTTCAGATAGTGGCAGTAGCACAAAACCTTGTAGTAGTATTATTATACTATACTGCACAATAGACAGAAAGAAATGCTGCCAGTGGGTTGTTCAAAGGAGAAAAAAAAAATCAATCACTTCAGCCAACTGTTTGACTAAAATATGACTTTAGGATTTTAGTAATACAAAAATTCAGTGGCAGCACTGCCACCAATGTCTTGTAGTGGCTGTGGACAGATTTGGGAAAACAAATTGGGGTCAGTCTGGAGCCCTGTTTGACAAACATTAGTTATGTGAACACGACACCCATGGAGGTATATTAAATAAGCATTCCAAATCAATCCTCTAGGCACATCCCACCTGAAACAAATGCCTTCAAAAATACCAAGGGTTGGGGATAAACCCAAACAAACATGGCACCCAACATCGAAGAATCAGTACGTGACTGAAGTCTTCTCCTGCTTTCGGTTAGACACAGCTGAGCAACATCACACAGCTGACTGCCATCAGACATCAGCTGCTGCTTACAAATCTAACAATTCTATAGCTAGAATGGTCCACATCGTTAGCTTAATTACAAAGCCATTCAGTTAAGTGTGAGTTCAGTGTTCATATTACTAGTGTCAACAAGTGCATTGTAGAGGGGCAAATAATATTTTCTTTTTTTTTTTGCTCTGTTGCATTCAGGATCTATAAATGCTTGGATTATTTAAAATGGTAGTTAATTGGTATGTGTTTTATGTATGTTCTTTGTTAATTAATATTAATGTTTTATTTATTGAGCGACCTGAAATGTTGTCCTAAGTTAAAACAATCCTAATTGCAAACATTCTTTCAATAAAATAGGCATAATTTTAATGTTTAACTTCTGCTGCAGGTCTCCGACAACGCCACTAGGGGGCCATGTCGGATCACGGCATTGCAAATGGCAACAACTGTACTGCCCTCGCATATCCGGAGGTAGTGTGTATGAATTTGGTGGTCTTTCTATATCCCTCTATTTTTGCATTATATTTTGCATAAAGTAAGCCCTTGTTAGACAAATGTGTACAGTTATACAATGCAATTCACTGTACCTTAAGAATGACCTAAATCCAATTGGTAAAAGACAGCATATTAAGTGTGTCATCATTTGGGTCAGTGAAATAAGGTTGCTGTAATAAGATTTGAGCATCAGGTGATTGCATTTCTCTTTCTCTATTTCTTTGTTTTCACTCTTTTTTGCTTTTCAGTAAATTTTGTTTTTCTGTGTATGTGTCCATGTGAAACTCAGGAAGCTGTTACTGAAACTCTCAGGCCTCTAGCAGAACGGATAGAGCAACAGGAAGACAAACCCATTGACGCATCTAATATTGCAGGTAGTCTGTTTCTCTCTCTCTCTCTCTCTATAGAACACAATACATGTATTGCCCATTATCTATCTGATGTGTGTGTGTGTGTGTGTAGATCATCCCGTCGCTGAAGCAGACAGCTTCCTCGAGCAGGGGTCAGTGTCTTTAGGGGATGGTGTTGCCTTGGAGGCCCAACAGGTAAGACACCAATACATCCTACAGTCACTCTGACAAACACTACACATCCCCCATCCACTCTGACAAACTGCACGTCACTCTGACAAACGCCGTGCACGTCCCCCAGTCCCTCTGACAAACACCGTGCACGTCCCTCTGACAAACGCAGTGCACGTCCCCCAGTCCCTCTGACAAACGCAGTGCACGTCCCCCAGTCCCTCTGACAAACGCAGT
>JAVQIZ010074158.1:0-20705 GCA_036023535.2 Galaxias brevipinnis
ATATACATAATGAATTGATAGAAGAAAAAAAAAAAAAATATATATATATATACATGCATGCATACATACATACATACATACATACATATATATATATATATATATATATATTACATATATTTCTATCAATTCACTACGTATATACAATGTGAGTGAAAATAAAATCTATATCAAATCAATATTTGATGAGACCACACTTTGCCTTTAAAACAGTATCCCCCCTGCCTAAAACGTATGCACGGTACTATATGTGTGCACATAACATACATGTATAGGCAGCCATATGTTGAATGATTTCCTCTTAGAAATAGGTGAACTATGCCACAGCTCTGTCGTGGTCATGCAGCCAGGCTCTGAAACTCGGGGTGTGGGAGACGAGGCCAACATGGCTGGAGGTTCCTCCAAGGAAATGAATTAGTCATCGGCTGTCTCGTCCGGGATGTGAGGGAGCCACATCGCCCCTGTGTGGATGGCAATATTAATTTAACATGACACCACATTGATGGTCAATTTCAGTTTCGGCGGGGCTATTTAAGTGGAGTGGTGAGGTATTAATATGATGAGATGTGAGAAGGGAGCGACGTAACATCTCTCTCCTCTCTGCCATGTCTCATCCTCACCCAGCCATCTGGACAAATCTGGTCCCCGTGCGCCTGTCTCACGCTTCACCTCGCCTTTAGGGTGTGTGAGTGCGTGTGTGTGCGTATGTGTGAGCGCATATGCGCACATACTCAGTACTTTGAACTGTAGCTTGAAAACCAGTGTGAGTGTGTCTGTGTGTGTGTGTGTGTGTGTGTGTGTGTGTTTGTTTGTTTGAGTGGTCTGTGTTTATGCTACTTGTCAAATTATGTTTCTGTGTGTTTTCATGTTTGGGTTCTGTGTGTGCAGCATACTTTAGGAGTGTGTGAAGGGGAAATTAAGAGGCTGGGACTGTGTGTTAACCCCCCCCCCTCCCGCCCGCCCTCCCTCTCGCCCGCCCGCCCCACCATGTTTGTGGGCCTTGTTAGCACTGGCTTGCCTTTCAATCTTCGTTACCAGCTTAAAATTCGATGTGTCGTACTTCCAGCTCGCAGCAAGTGAACCGTGTATGAACGAATTAGTAATCTACACAAAGTGCTTAATCAAATCAGCGGCTGCCCCTGAAATAAATATTGCAGTACGTCTGGGGATATTCACTTGGCGAGGGAATGCTGAAAGATTCCCTCCCCCCTGGAGGTTCCCGCTCAGATTTTAAAGTGTCACTCTCAGGCCTGGTCCTAGTACTCTATGCTAACGGAACATTGTCTAGCCCCTGGACTGTCCAATGAAGGGGTCCTGTCCTCGCTAACACAACTCACCTGCTTTGGCATTGCCTGCCGTTGTTCATGTGAATCACAGGTGTCTAACCGTAGGTGGACCTATATTTGGAGCTCACATTCGGTGATGGGCCGTTTGATGGATGCGCCGCCGGTGTCTTGTGTTAGCCTGCTTTACAGTGCGTGGTGCCCGTCCACCCATCAGACTGTCGCGGGTCCTCCCTGCTCGGCTGGGGAATGAGGGATGGTCGGCCCACTCTGTGCCAGTCTCTCAAACGCCCACCCCCCCACCCCACCCTCTGGATTTATTAATGACAATCATTAGGAGGAAACCTCCCTGCGAAGCCCGCCAGAGTGATTAGCGCTTTAATGATGGAACGGGGTAGCGTGCGCCCGCAGAATTGATTTACGCATTCCGCCTGACCTTTGGAATCCAATTTACGCATCCACAGGCAAAGGAAAAAGTAGGTAAGAGAGAGGAGAGACAGAGGAGAGTGACAAGGATAGATGGACAGAGGGAGATGAAGGCGAATGACAAGGCTAGATAGATGGATGGAGGGAGGGAGGGAGGGAGGGAGGGGGTGATGTCCGGCTAGCTGGAGCTGGACGTGATGATCCTTTATGACCACTTGATGAGCAGCGTCTGTTTTTTGATTGGTCTCTATTGGGCTTTCACATGACAACCTAAACATAGTAAGCATAGCCAACAAAACAGAACTGGATATAAATCCGAACGACAAACGTCAAATGAATCTTTTCTATGTTTTTGTCAGTTGAAAAGAAGGCCCTTTTTCTTACGATAATGTCCCATCTTTTATACATTGCCTGCCATTATTTGCCTATGTTGTGTTTCATTTTGATAGTTTGTATTGATGTCTCTTGTTTTGCAGGGTCAAAGCCGTTCAAGTGCAAGATCTGCAACTTTGCCACTGCCCAGTTGGGGGACGCTCGGAACCATGTGAAGAGACACCTGGGCATGAGGGAGTACAAGTGCCACATCTGTGGGTGAGTGGCTGCCGATTCCGGAAACTCCTGCAAAAACTGTAGAACAACATAGCAATAAGACCTGGACATTAGTTTCATACATTAGTACCATAACACACACACACACACACACACACACACACACACACACGCAGTATACCTTTGTCCACGTTTTAACTTTCACAATGAGTCATCATCAGTGTGTCCGATCCACAGTACAAACAAACGTTTTGGTATATTCGTCTCAATCGACGCTAGGCTCTCCTCGTCACTGTAGTCACCTGACTATGGTTGATGCAGGCCCATTAATCCTGTGTACAGTAGACCAGGCTCTGTACAGCTGTACCCCCTGCATGTAGACCATATGTTCTCTTCAGACAGCCGCTCTCCCCTGGCACTCCTCCCCACTGTCTTTGCCATGTTCACAAAGACCGCCTAAAGCTGTTCTACAGGTAATCTGGGAATACAGTCAATGGTGAGGTTTTCAGCCGTGCGCCATTGCCCCTGTGCCGATGCTCAGATGAAGACATATGTGTGGTTGTTGAGCTTCTCCCTCAGTAATTCTGTGTAAACTGTTTAAGCTCGCTCCGTTTAGTTCAGTTGCCGGGTTCCTGTGTTCTTCCAGAGCCGAGCAGAGCGAACGTGTTTATTTTCTCTCGGTGCAGCTCACAAACATATTACAGCAGGGCAAACAGCTTTGCTTAAACACAGCCTTCCCTTTAATGAGGAAAAAGGCTCATGTTTCACAAGCCCTCCAGCTAAAACCTTTTCCCAAGTGCTGCAAATGCGTTGGGTCTTTGACCAAGAGTGGCTTTTCCGTGCACACACACATACTTAAAGGCACGCGCACACACCCACACACAAGCACGGCAGCGCTCCGATATGCCTTTAAATGGGAGTACTAAATACAACTCCTGGTTCCACAAATCATGCGAATGGAGGAGCTATGTGCTGCCAGTGCCAGCCAGCGGTGACAAATCGGCCCTGTGTGTGCGCTCAGGACTGACTGATCACCAGGCCATCTCTCCCCTTGACTAAAGAGGAGCAAACAAAGAACACACCAGAAACACCCTCATTAAGGCCACAGCCACACACACACACACACACACACACACACACACATTCTTTTCTTTCTTAAAGTTTTCTGATTAGTCAATATACACATGTAGTTTCCTTAATCTGACTCTAGCGTTGTTGGTAAAGGGGTTTGATATTTCAGGTAATTTCATTTCCTTTCTTTTAGTTTTTTCTTTTTTGGGTGACCTAGAAAAGTGAGATCGTAGTGTAGGCTCAGCTATAAGGAAATATGCCCCCCTACACACACTAGAGGCAATTCAATACTTTGTTTAATAAAACAACTTTATCTAATGGGACGTTTTCTCATTCATTAATACCATTCATCATCGTGATTAACGTGCATAACGTAAGCGTAATATCACTTTAGTGGAACACTTTGTTTATGATTATTAGCTCTAAGAATTAGAAGTTAAGTGAAAATATTGAATTGGGAACCTGTTGCCTGTGAAAAGGACAGGCTACTATTAATTGGCCGTATGATCCCCACACTCTATACTGTTGTTCTCGTCGTACGGGGGAGCATTTGAATTTTTTTTACTCAACCCAAACACGTGTGTGTGTGTGTCTCTCCCGTTGTGCCATCGATTGGTGCTCTGCCCGGGGAACTTTGAGGCTGAGAAGATTCCGCAGCGCTGACACTGTGGGCTAACGATAGAGACGGCCCTGAATGGATGTGCTGCCCCTCCGCTGTCCACCCCACTTTGGCTTCAGCCCGCCACGCGGGGGCTCCTCCGGGCGGGCCGAGGAGTTGTTGAGACTTAAAGTTCATATTGTTGTGGCATTTCATTAACGCATGCAAATCAAGGCCAGGACAGATTGAGGCCTTTGACCCGGCCGCCAATCAAATGTGAGAGGGCTGTTCGCCGCTCGCTCGTCACTGACCCTGTCGCGGTTCTACCGCTCTCTCTCTCTCTCTCTCCGTCCACGTCTTTCTCTCTCGTTCACTCTTTTTTTTTTTTTTCTCTCTCTCTCTCTTTCTTCAATCCATCTCTCAGATTTTTCTTTCTCTACTTCTTGTCTCATTGCTCTTTTTGGTCGCTGTTCTTCATTGTGTTTGTGTGCCTTCTTTGAGGTGACAAATATGCAGGCCTCTGCCGTCTGACATGCCTTGACCTATTGGTATAAAGTGGGCTTTAATGGAATAACCGGCCTCCAAGGTTTTCTGAGGCCACATAGTTTGCTTCTTCTCTGCATGTTCATTTATTGTTGACTGAAAACAACCCCCATATTGCAGCATTGACGTCTCACAAATATGAATCTGATTGATCTGGCCTAATTTAGCCATAAAAAACATAACCTGCAAAAACAGCAGAAAAACACAAATTGCCCACTAGCATACACCACAAGATTTCTCATATTTAATTGGTAAAAAAATCCCTTTCCGAGGCGAGGCGGCGGTTTCTCGTCTCCCCCTGCCGTGCGGTGTCCACAGTGGGGCTAGGCCACTTAATGAGCCTCTGCTTCCTCTCCTCCATCATGCTACAGCCCGGCCCTGGATTCAGCAACCCCCCCCCTCCCCGCGCATCCCTCACCCCAGCCCTCATAACCCCCCCATCTCACCCTCCCCGAAGATGCTGTAGACAGCCAGTGCTGTTTGTAGGTGTTAAATTATGCATCAGGAGTCTAAATGCTGTGAGGCATTGGTTTAATATCTGGGCCTGGGCATTAGAAGTATTAACACTATGCTGGACACGCAGGGCTCTCTGGTGGACACTGGCTTTGTGTGCGTGGCTCATCAGTTGGACGGCCAGATCCTTTCAGAAAACTTTGGCCCCAAACTTTTAACTGTTGCTCTCCTTCAGTTTCACAAAAGTTTGGCTAAGCCTTTTCCCTCTGTACAGCTACAATCTGCATTGTTACCCCCCCCCCCCCCACCCCCCACCCTCTTTCACTTGATGGGACTTAGTGTCGGAGTGAACATATATAGTCAGGATTTAATGTCGGGGGTTGCGTGTGATTTGACTGTTAACAGGATGGGGCTGGCTCGTGTCAGCCTTGTGCACCCCCACCCCCCCAATCCCCCTTGTCGTGTGTGATTGTCTGGGCTGGTCCCAGAATAGCCCGTCAGTTCCGCCCCGCGCGGCTCATCCTCCAGTAATGTGCCTTAATGCCCGGGTCCCAATGAGTGCGTGAGGCCTGGCCGTGACAGCAGAGGAGCATCTTAGCCCGCTGCTTATCCAGAGAGAGCCGTCACTTAACTCAGCCCTTCTATTGTCTGGGATAACACCCCCCACTCCTTCTCCTTGACAGAGTTCTCTATAATCCTTAAACAGAATCTGGTTAAAACTCTTTGAGAGAACTAGTTTAATGTGTGTGTGTGTGTGTGTGTGTGTGAGTGTGTGTGTGTGTTTTTCTCTTCCTTTTCCATTTAAAACATTAATGGTTGTTGCAGATGAAGAGAAGGGATCCCTATGAGGATGATTATAATGTCACTCCCCTGATCTCCCACCGCCCCCGAAATAATTGTACATCATCGCTTCATAACGTGTCAGAGGGACGTCGGTGGCGTGCAATTAAAACCACAGAATATAATACACCAAATTACTGGTTGTCAGGGCGGCGAACAACACACTCGGTGTTTGAGTTACACTTAATCATCACGTGCATTAGCGACTCGGCTAAGATCCTCCACTCACACAGCGAGGGATGGAAGCACGGTGCACAGGCACGGGGATCCCGTGTGTGATACGACACCCGCACGGGGCCCGCGTGGGGTTCTACTGCAGCAAAGCCCCCTTTGTAAGCCCGTCGTATCTGAAGGGACTACGGGCCCGTGTGACCGGGATCACCGACCATGTGCTGGCGTCGACGGTATGCATAATGCAGACTCTTTGATGAGACGACAGATGTAAACACTGAACGCTTTACCCCCCGCAACAAGTCGGCCTTATTTATTTGCATCGTTAGCTTTCATTTTTGTCTAACTTTAGGAAGATGCTGTGAATTAATATTTCATTTTGTGTCGGGGTTGTTTTTTTGATTGAACAGAGCCACAGGGCTTACAAATCAGTGTTGTATTTACGCCTTTGTACTCGCTCCGATCTGCGTCTAGGGCCAAGATCAACACACATTTTCTTTTTAACAGGGAAAATCAATATTTACTATTATGGACACGTGAGAGAGTCATTGTCTGGATTATCTTGTCAGTTGCGATCGTTCCTCCACCAAAATAAACACATTTTGCTCTGATGCGCTTAACTGGATTTAGTGCGCCATTATCGGAAATGAAATAAGTAACGTTAAAGGTCATTTGGAAAATAATGCAGAAAGGCTGGTCTGGAAAGGTTAAGTATGTGACGGAGCTGTTTGGATGATAACGAGGGTGCGTCTGGCTTGGAGAGCTCAGGGTTCTGTTTTTGACTCTGCGATCGCTCTTTATGGCCGGGACAGCTTTACAGCCCGTTACCCTGCCATAACACGATAAAGCGCGGCATAATGTATTGGATGTGTTTAGTAGCCCTGGGCTGATGTTTGTAAAATTAATGCTTTTTTTTTTTCTGCTTTTTTTTTTCTCCTTCTTCTTCAACGGGAACGCACTCACACACAGACACGCTCGCATACAAATGCGTGCACCCTCTCACGCGAACACACACAAGCAAACGTTTTAACGCAACATCGTTATTATGTCCAACTTGGTTTTTGAACATGTGATTCCTCCTCTTGTTATTAGTTGGAGCTTTGTATTCATTTCACGTGCGTGGCTCAAACAAACTAAGAGCTGACACCAGACCTGAGGAAGAAAAGACGAGGACAGGAAGGAGGACAAGGACCACACAACGTGGTTCCATTATCAATTCTAGGCTTGAAACGAAGCTGCCAAATATGATAGCGAGACACAACTTTGTGTGCTTGGTCAGTCTCATTTTTGCGAAAGCATGTTTTTTTGTAGGGGGAGAGGGTTAATGGGACCCCTCTGAGCATATTTTATGGAGTGCGTTGAGTCCATCAGTCCTATTATAACTTAATAAGATCCACAGACACTTAGCAGTCAAACCAAGGCTGGCTACCTCTTCAGTGGCCGCAGAATGGGAACTGAGGGACTTCATAACCAAAACAGTTCCCTTTAATCAAACACACAAAAAAACAAACAAAGCACTACCCAACCAGCATGCCGGATCAGTAGTTTAGCCACAAGGCTAGGACAGCATTGGCTGTGACTTAGGCTATTCTCCAGAGGGCGGGCACGTTTTGATAGCTAAAGCTAAAGTGGTGCTGCATGGACCCCGAAACGTATTCATTTTTTAAATAATTGTCCCACAGTGTCTTTCTGAAACGGGATCCAACCCTCACTTAAAGCAGCAGCACCTCCATTACAAGTAAAAAGGGCAGGATTGATTCTATTGAGTTAATAGTGGCGTAGGTAGATTTAGAAGCTGGGCTCCGGGACGAAAGGGAAAAAAAAAACCTGGAGAAGTTAATGAGTGATTAACAACAGCAATTAAAAGATGAAGAGGAAGGGAGAGAGGGAAGCCTGTAATTAAAATATCAGTCGTCTCTTTGTCAAAAGTGCGTGTGTCATCCATTGTGCACTTATTAAATGCTGGGAGGGAAGGAGAGAACAGTGCTTAATTCCGGCAGGCCCGAAGTGGCTGGTAATATGCTGGGGGATGGGGCTGGGAAGGCTGTAACTCATGTTTAAGTGTGGGGCCGTGTCATTGGCGGTTCACAGTCATGCATTTCTGTGTTGACACCCATCGGGACAGGGGATAGTAGGCAGTCAGGAGTAATTTAACTTAATTAATGGGATGCATATTTGATGGAGGAATAAAATATCCCGGCTCAGCAAAGTGGAAAAGGGGAAAGATTTAGTGGGAGTTAAAGGTGGAGGGGAGAGTCATTTGTGCGTTCAGTTACTGGCGGCTTGAGAGACGGGGGGAGAGAGGAGGGAGAGAAAGAAGAAGAAGAAGAAGAGGAAGAGAGAGGACAACCAGAAGGGAGGGTGGAGACGAAGCAGGATGTGGAAAGAGAGAGAAATGAAAGGAGAGTGCGCTGGTGAAGGAAATGGTCAAATTAAGCCCGATAAAGCCCAGAAGGTGCTCAAGAGAAAAGCGGTTGGGTAACGCCTGAGGATGAGAGAAAGAGAGAGGAGTTTGAGGTTAATGGAGATTAGCTGTATAGCCCGGGTTCTATGGGGGAGGATGAGGATGGAGAAATAGATGGTTGACACGAGGCTGGGTGTACGAGGAGGAGGGGGCTTTCCCTTCAGTGAGATGCTGCTGCAACTGACGACCCTTCATTTCGTTGATGCCCAGTCAAACCATCTGGCCTCAGCAAACAGACAGGGAATTCACACACACACACACACACACACACACACACACACACACACACGGCACCAGAGGAACGTGTGGTCTGGTGAAAAGATGTCAAGCTGCTCTTAATCTCCCCTGGCACTTTTTAATTGACTTCCTGTAGGTATAGATTATTTCACGGCAAGTCTGCCCGCCGCAGTGTTTGATACCATCCTCCAGACTGGCATCTGAGACGCCTGCAGCTCACCAGGGTGGAGGCTCTCTCTCTCTCTATCTACCTCTCTCTCTGTCTCTGTGTCTGTCTCTGTCTCTACCCCCTCTTTTCTCTGTGATGGCCAGACTTATTAGAGTTGGAGGAGAGGGCAAATGCAATCAGTCATTGCCGTCGTTATAATTTAGCTGACGTACCTGCTCATTGTGGGGCTGACCCGCTGGCCAGTGGCTGACTGACTGACTGACTGGGGGTGAAGGAGTGAAGCCGCTCCTGGAAGTGCAGAGTCTGAGTTCAGCTGTCACCCCGCCACCGACGCCACTGAACGCCAGCCCCGGGTCTTTGAAACACCAGCCCCGAGTCTTTGAAACACCAGCCTCCTCCTTTTGTTTCAGGAACAGCCGCCCCACCGAGCAGGCTTGGCCGTGAGGAGACACGTTCCGTGTGCCTCGTTCTCCCGTGTTCCCAGCGTCACGGCGGAGCGCCGACTTGGCCAGAGCCTCAGTCAGGAGGGCCGATGGGGTCAGCTATGATCGGCCCCCTCTGTTCCCCGTTAGCTCGATGGGTTGTTAGCGTCCTTCAGGCCTAATGGCAGCAAGTACCCCATGATCCTCCGATTTATGAAGTGCTATTGACCATTGTCTATGCAAAACAGATAATAACTGGAGATGAATGGGCGACATTAGCAGTGGAATGACATCCACCTTAACAGCCTGGGAGAGGCCCCCCCCCTCTCCCCCAGCTAGCCCGCCCCACCCCTTTTCTCATTGCCCCGTTTAATTGATTAATCACCGACGGCGATTGATGGCGGTCGAGAATGGGGAGCCTGATTGCTAGTCCACCATAAAGCGGAGCCGGCGCTGTGGGCCCCTGAAGGGCAGTATTCCTGCACCCCACCTTATGGTGATTCCTCCCGCCGCTCTGACAACACAAGGGGAAATATTTGCCCATAAAAAGGGCCGTATCGCCGGGGCCCACGCACAGCACGCCCCCCTCGTCACTTCCTCCATCCACCGGCCCATCTCCTGTTGGCCGCGCGCCTCCCAGCACCCCCCTCGGACTCCCAAATCACCGCCGGTCGCTGCCGCGGCCCCCTACGGCCCCCCAGGTAGCCGCCGCCGTGCCTCCACCTTTAAATATGAGGAAATAATGGGGGGCTGAGTGATGCTGCCCGTGTCCTTGACTGGGAGCCTGTGTGCACCGTGGCCACATCTCACTGTCTCCCCCCCCATCCCGTGGGACACGTAAAACAACCACCCCCCCCCCCCCAGAAAAAACTCCCAAGGCTTATTGGTGGGGCCACGGATTGATGCTGCACTGAAATGAAGTGTGTGTGTGTGTGTGTGTGTGCGTGGGCATGTGTTAATAGCAATAGAGTACATCTTTGGGTTCAGGCCCCAGTGTGTGTGTTGTGCTGCATATTGGAGCAGCCATTGTGTTGCTACATGCCACAATACCAAGATGTCACAAAGCCGTTTTCTTCGCTTTTTCTCATTTGTCCGTATGTGTTGGGGAATAGTTTTGAGGGGGTGAACTATGTCTCTCTCTACACCATGTCTGGTCCTGGTCCTGCCAGGGGCTGGAACAGGGCGTTAAAAGAGGGCGGAGGCCCCTGCCACCCAGAGGTCATACTCGGCTGCAGTAGCTGCCCAAGAGCTCCACATCACTCGCAGACCCCCACCACCATGCCCTGCAGCTTCACACGAGATAGGACAGGGGGGTGTCAGGATTAGGAAGGGTGGCGAGAGAAAGAGGGGGCTGGGTCGCCTGGTTTCCTCCTTCCCGAATCCCGCAAAGTGTCGGGCCTGGTTGCTTTTCCTGCAGAGAGCTCCGTACGGGTCAGGGGAGACGGGGGACGGGTGTCAGCCACCAGCTCCGTGCCCCCCCCCTCCTCCCACCCTTACCGTGTTAACCCCCGCACCGCCGAGCGCAGCCAAACGCGGGGCCCTGCAGCGGCCCGTGAAAACGCTGACACATCGATTAGCCCGCCGCACACTCCTCCTCAGTGCGACTCGAAGGAGCGCCTTCCGTGAAGAGAAAAGCGTTTATTCATTTATTCAGTTTATTCAGCAAAACAAACGGGGGTCAGGATTACAGCCAGCTACTGATAGCCTTATGTCTGCTGCAGTTAAATTCCAAATTAGGGGTTCACTCACCAGCATATTTTAGTAATTTCAAACCCCCCGCTCACCCCCTTATCAGGCCCCTCCACTCTTGATCACACCATGTTTGTTTCTCTGGTGCTGTGACTTTGGAGAGATTAAAGTGCAAAGCTACTAATTTGATCTCTCTGAGTCTTACAGTAGTTGTTGATTCCAGTTCACCAACAGCTATCCATGAGTTGCGGCTGTCTCTGTCGTCACCAGTAGATGGCGCCATTCACTTGTACTGGACCCACATGGAGCCCTGTTATCTTGTTTCTGTATGAATGTGAGTGGTATGTGAAGATCTCCAGTTGTCATGTATTCTAAGACTCTACCTAGATGCATTTGTGATATTCAAACTCAATTCCGATAGTATTGTTTCTATAAATGTATTTGTTTGATAGATTATTCAATATTTTTTATTGATGACATTTTATTAAAATACATTCTCTTGATAATATTTGTATTATTTATTGCTAATTTGTAAGAAAGCGAAATAGGAAATATAAAACATTTACACATGAAAACAAAGTATTACGCTGAATAATATTCAATATTAATTTTATCCAAATTAATATTTTATTTTGTGAAATCGGTTGCAAATTTTCAACGACCATCCCCATTAGACAGTTTATTTAAAGTTAAGCAGTAAAGACACTGTAAAAAAAACAACCTGTAATAATAAACAAAAATATGGGACAATTGAATTCTCTAGTTTGACCTGTACGGTTGTCTTTCTCCCTGGTAGACCTGTCTCTATGCTTTCCATGGGAGAGGTGGAGGTGGTTAGGTGGAAGGGAGATTGGCTACTCTCAGGCCTGGTCGTAGCCACCCCATGGAGGCTCTACCGCGGTGGTGTCGCCGTGTCCCTCCCGGTAGTGCTGCTTTAACTAGGACAAGCCTCTCTATAGTGCCGGACCTCGGGGGCCGATCAGCGGGTCTCTGGAGAGCGCCTCGCCAGGCCTGTCACAGGAGGGGCTGGCGCTGCCTGCCTGCCTGCCTGCCTGCCTGCGCTGGTGTGTGGGCTGCTGCTGCCGGGGTGGTGGGGGGTGACGTGCCGAGAGGGCAATTACAGCAAGGACATAGACTACACTGTGATAAGTCCCTGCAGCACCCTAATGAAGAGAGCAGGTTAGCCCGCTAAGAGGACTGGGGAAATAAGCATGGCCTCTCTGTGTATTTGTGTGTGTGTGTGTGTGTGTGTGTGTGTGTGTGTTTAACCTACCTGAAGAGGATCCATTCTCTGAGGTCATGTAGCCACTATAATTGCATACTAAATGATGCATTGTTAACCCCATATTTTCGCTTGTACATTGTTTAACACTTATTTTACATGGGATGAAATAAGTGTTGTTTACCACTTATTTTACGTGGGATGAAATAAGTATTAAAGCAAACTAACAAGTACGTTTAAATCCTTCAGCCTAATCAATACAAATAGTTCAGCTTAATAAAGAAACAATTTGTTTTGGTAATTTCTGTCCTCAAAATGCTTTTTAATAAATATCGAAGTATTAGTAAATAATAATAAGTAAAATAGATAGAACACAAAACAAACAAAAAAAAACAACCAAGTAAGAAAATCCGATGGAATCAATTCCAGAGAAAGATTTGTGGCGTTCCTTTTCCGGGCACTTTGCATTTCTAGTCTGCTTTCAAACAACATGCAGATCCTGTAATCAGACAACAGATCCTAGATGCACTAGCACTGCTTTTCTTTTTCTCTTTCTTTCTTTCTTTCTTTTTTTCTTTCTTTCTTTCTTTCTTTCTTTCTTTCTTTCTTTCTTTCCACCTTTCTACCTTTCTCTCTTTTTTTCTACCTTTCTACCTTTCTCTCTTTTTATCTTTCTCTTTCTTTCTCTCATTAGTTTGTTCATTCGTTCTTCCTTTCCTCCTACTTTGTGTTTGGGCGGCAGTGAGATGGTATGTACCTGATACTGCTGTGCTGGCACACTAGTCTGGGATCTGATAAGAGAGCCGCTGGAGCAGTGCTTATTCAAATCAGTGCATGTTCCCAGTGAATGGGAACAGGTAAAGGCAATAAGATACAAGGCGATAACCTTTCTGGAGAGGGAGAGAGAATAGTTTTACAATCTGATTTAAGGCGCTCCGCAACGTGAAGGCTTTTCACAGGCTCTAAATGATTTTTGTTCTTATCCAGATTTCCTTAAAAAAATGAAGCGTTTCTTTTGTATCGGGAACGGCAACGATGGCCGCCAGGAGATTGCATCTATTGATACCGTTCTCTATAGCATTACTGTGACAGTGTAGTGCTTTTTGTTTGCTTTGTAAATAATCAGCCCTCAACCTCCTCATTAACCAGTGTTGGCTGCACATGTGGTGCCACTTGCTTCTCTCTACGTGTGTGTGTGTGTGTGTGTGTGTGTGTGTGTGTGTGTGAAAGAGAGCGAGAGAGTGTGTATCAACACACACATTTTAAAGGTTCCTTCTTGCCATTTCGTAAAATCAAACTCCAAACGCTAGCATAATACTAAGATTAGGGCCCTAACATTACTTTATTATTTGCTCTTCCATTTTCTTTCAATCTATTTAAACACTGCTACATTGCCCCGGTGAAAGAGAGAGGGAAATAGAACACAGTTTAATTGCAGAGTAGAGAGTTGTGTGCCAGCAATCTCAGGGGCAGGGGGGGTGGGGGGTGGTGGTGGGGGGGGTTGTAACATATGTTGCGTGCGCGCCGTGCAGGGCTCAGCAGTGATAGTTAAACATTGGGGTGAAGTGCATCCTCCAAGGAGCTCTGTGTTAATGTGTTTGGCTTGTATTAAACTCAGCCACTGCACTTCCCATGTTAAGCATATGCATTTAAACGGGACTGCTCTGTCGGAAGGAAGTGAGTCGAGTGATGCCCTCTGACATGCATTTTGGACTTAAAGTGACGGCGATGTTAATTGCAATGTAAGAACACTAGTATGTTAATTTGCTTATCCACGCATCTCCGCGGTATTAATATTTAGGCTTGTCATATTAAATGTCAAATTATTGAAATTATTGGGGAAGAAATGTTCAATATGATTTGCTGCGATTTTATGCTTTTAAAAATACAAAAATATAAATTAGTGTAAATATTTTTTCATGCAGTGACAGTCTCTGTGATGGGTGTTAAGTGATGGGATTATGTGTGTATGAATTAAATTATGTAAAATTATGTTAAAACATACAAAATATCTAAAATGTCATCTCCTTTATATTAACCCTATTTTTTTGCGGATGGGAGTGTTAATTCTAGATTTATGTCATGCTCTTTAATTGGGGTTTCATATATGTGTAGTAGTTCAATTGATAATGTTGCTGAAGATCTCTTGCTCTCTGCCTTATCGTAATGTCCGCTGTGCAGCAGGCTATCGTACACTTCATTACAGTTAGGGGTAGGCTAATGTGCAGGGTCTTTTGCTAAATTAATCTCTTCATTTCCTTTCATGTGGACTAACAAGGTACGTCGCCTACCAACAGAAATATATAATAAAATCTCCCCCCCCCCACCCCCCCTATTTTTTTTTTTTTTGCAACCGAACGCGACTAATCTAATATATTAGTCACTCGTGGTCGTACATGGGTGAGCAATTATTCTAAAAAGTTTCTGCCGCACGCAGGGGTGACAAAGGGAATATGCACAAGGAGCCTTGGTGGCTGTGTGTGTACGCCGGACACGTTTGACGGCTGCTCGCTGACGCTGATAGGCCAAATGGTGGCGAGAATCCGCCACTTTTAATAACGTGGAGGGTGATGGCTTCCATGAGAGCACGCAGTGACCGTGACAACTCTAATCAGGGGACGTGACAGAGAAACTTTCTGTGTTAGCGGCAAAACAGAGGGGGGAAGGTCTCCTTGTTTTTTACCCTCGTTCTTTTTCTTCTTTTTTTTTGAGGCACGGGAGACGAATTTCACAATCGGAGATTGGATTTGTGGTGAAAGAATGTCACCATTAATAAAGGGTTGTGGGGACAAGGTCAGGCGGGTGCCTGTGCAGCCGACCACCCCCTCGTCCCTGAGTGTGTCTGTGGCTTTCTAGACGGCCAGACACGGGGACGCGTCTCTCATGTGCATAAGGTAAACGACCTTATGCCGGTGGCCTTGTCACTGGCTCACCACTCTGCACCGCCATCTCCCAATTCACCCCCTTTTTGTTGGTTCCCAGACAATCTCAATTCTGATTTGAAACAAAACAAAAAAAGAGAAAAGGAATGATGCTTTGAGGATATAATTAAAGATATCGTTCAAAGAACAACTTTTTGCATATTTGAATTATCACTCTCGTTAAAACCACACAAAATATGGAAATATGATTGCCGGAAGCATATAAATCAATGATCAGCAAGGCCTCAGAGCCCAATAAATATGGGGAGTTAAATACTTTAAAATGCAAATCACATTTCGAAATTTGCATATGGGTGAATTTAAAGGAAGTGCGCTTCCTTAAGACCCTCTGAGGTAGAGTAAGGGGGAGGGGGCGAGGGGGGGGGGGTCGTTAAAAAGTCTTTTCTTTTTCTTTTTTTTTTTCGGAGCCATCAGTGGTCAAGTTGTAGGATTGTTCCATATGATAGACGCTGAAGTGGGCTGACAGACACGGCTGCATCTCTTTTGTGGCTCCAGAAAGTGCCTTAAGTAATCCGAATAATTAGGACTTAATTATTCTTCATCCATCTGAATCAGAAAAGGACAGATATGGGGATGGAATGTATAATTTCTAGCCTGGCGTCCTGTCTTGTCCTAATGTGGTAAACTAAAGTGACTGTGAATAATACCTACTGACCTTACAGTGATTACGCTTCGCCTAGCAATTTGCTTGCAGTTGCTAAATGAGGATATTGATTTAGTGAGATTCATATTAAAAATACATATGTTTTATGGCTGTGATTTTTTTTTCTTCTTCTTCTTCTGCTTGTCTTTAATGTATTATTAATTATTATTATTTCGCGGTAATTAGCAGACAGGATATGCAACACCGGAGGGTCGTTAAGTACTTTCTTTGTCCTACAACTACCCACTCTTGCAGGTAGATGTGGCTCAACTTTTTGCTGAATCTCGTTGTTCGTGTTCGTCTTGTTGTTTTTATTTCAGCTCTTTGTTGAACATCTGTTTACGCAAAGTTTTCTCAGCCCACATTTTAACCAGTAAAACTAAAAGTTTAGAGGAATCATTTTTGTAAGTTATTTTAGTGTTTAATTAGAATGGAAGATGAGTGTGTGACTGGTGGTCTGGTGGAGTTAAAATGGGGCAGTGTTCTAGTTCCAGCGTTGTTAGTTTATGCATCCTGTTCTCCAGGGAGCGCTGCCTCGCTTGTTTAGAATGGAAACCACCGCGTTGCTCTCCCTGAGACGTTTAAAGACATGGGGGCGCCGACGGATCAATGGACATGATGTCTCTTTTCTGCACTAACACCCGGGTTAGAGTGTTAGGTTAAAAACCTGCCTAGCACCTCCCTGAAAGAAAAAAAAAATCAATTTGATCTGGGGATTCAAAGGAGCGAGCCGTTGGTTCTAAAGGTATCCCTCTGCTGGTGTTCCTGTCTTCCTGTGTGTGTGTGTGTGTTTGTGAATGTCACTCGTGAGTTGATGCATGTGCTTGCATGTGGTGGGCTCGTGTGCAAACCCCCCCCCCCCACCCCCCAGTACTGCTATGTGTGTATGTGTGTATGTGTGTATGTGTGTATATGTGTGTGTGTGTATGTGTGTATGTGTGTATGTGTGTGCGTCTTTGCTCTTGCACGTGTGTCTCGCACTCTCCTCGTGGCGCCGGCAGGTATTGACCAGGACAGGAGAAGAGGCAGTTTACTGAAAACGTGTCTTTCCTCTCCCCTCTCTGCCTCTTAGATATTTCCAGCTCTGTTCACTCCCAGAGATCCAATGGCAGCGTGTGGCCTGGTGCAATAAGTCTGATGTAAATCGACTGGGCTGTATTTGGACACTTAGCCCTTGTTGGAACGTGTAAACTCATTTGTCTATTCCGCGCTGCCCTCTCTGCGCGTGGTTTTAAGGAGACAGAGGAATCCCTCGTATTAAGATAATGTGACTGTTCTGGGATCAGACAGCCAGGGAGGAGAGGACGAGCAGCCTGGGCGCTCTTCGTACGGGCCATACATGTTTTGACGGAGTCCAACTCTCTTTATTTTAGTTCTGTCACGTCGATTAGCATGCACCACTGTATCCACGGCTCCTCCCCATTGGACAAGGCCGCGTTGTGTGAGCATGCGTCCCAGCGCACGTGTGTGTTTCTCTCTCTCTCTGTGTGTGTGTGTGTGTGTGTGTGTGTGTGTGTGTGTGTGTGTGTGTTAGATGATGTAAAACATACCAGCACTAAATGAGAAAGGCCAGTGTGCGATGGCCCCGCTGCTCCTCGTGTTGGAGGCTGCACGGCCGCCTTAAACATAAATGCTTGGTGAAGGACTCAGTGACTGCCGTGTAATCCCATTTAGCGCGCGGCTAATGGCACGGGGCTGGCACTGGGAGAATACTCCTCAGAGCAAAACACACTTCATTGGGTCATGATTCAGAGTGACCACTCTGTCTTTCCCGTCCACACACTCCGCATGTACAGTGAACTGTGCGGCACCCACCATTTGTACTGTTTGCACACACACACACACACACACACACGTAACATCGTGCACCACCGTACATGCAGGATCTCCCCACCCAAATCTGATGAGCTCAGTGGATACTCCAGAGAGGTGCCCGTGAAAGTGCCAGTTGTCTGAGCGAACCACAACCACACACAGGGGAATATTTTCACTACCATTAAAATGGAGGAACAAAGGCTCATTTAGATGAACTCTTCAAGATGAGGAGGAGGAAGAGAAAAAAAAAACATCTCCAACTTAAAACAGACCCTCCATTCTTGTCAGCCCCCCTCCCCTCCCCAGGCAGCACGTGCCTATCCCCCCTCTGCGTGCGGGACTACAAAGGGCTGTCCGTGTGAGAGCCCTGGCTCCGCTGCCGTCGTCGGTGCCGGCTGGTGAAGCTGGTGCTGGTAATTAGGCGTCAGAACACTTAGGGCCGGCGTCTCGTGCTGCGGCCAATTCCCCCTGACGCGGCGGAGGGACGTGTGAGTTATTCGGCTTTGCAGTTTCTTCTGCTCCGCTGCTCATCTGTCCTCTCCAGGCCCATCAGCCTGAACAGCGCGTGTCTGACCCGCGGGCCCTGAGGGGCACAGAGGGCGGCGGTGTGTGTGTGTGAGTGTGAGTGTGTGTGTGACCCAGGCCCTAGGGGGGCAGCGGACGGGCGAGGCGGGGGTGAGTCAATACTCAGACCCCTGCTTCAGTAACTGTACCGACAATAACGATCAATATGAGGTGAAGGCACATATATTTTACTAATTACTCCAATAATTAAAACAGTCTTTAGTGATTAAATTAAAATCAGTACATGCTCAATTTTACCTAAATGGGTTCAGACACAGTGTAGTAATCCTGCTTAAGCCTTGTTGGTCACTTGTCATAAAATCATTTAAGAAAACAACATTAGTGAGGCGTTTTATTTTTTAGAAGCTTGAGCGCCCTGAGCGATGGGAGAGGAGGGAGAATAATCCATCGAAGCTTAAGACAAAACAACCCTTTAGAGGGTCATTTCATATTTTGAATTAAATCATTTAATTGTTTGTTTTATTTTTATATAAAAAGTAAACATGTTTTCCGATCTAAATTTCAACGGTTAATACTTTTGTAAAATGTCTTGTTAGGTTTAAGTATAATTGTTTTAATAAAATCAAAACAAAATAACATTCTTTGTAATTACATATCAATTTATGAATAAAACCGATTGATTTGTCGATGGCAGATGACGAAGTCTAAAGGGGGGCACATTTGTATTTATTCACCAGAGGAATTTCATCAGATTGTGGTTCCTATGTCTTTCTGTGCAACGTTTGTTACAATTGACTTTGTCGGAGCGTACAGTTGTCTATCCCCTATTAATAACTAATACGCTAATCCTACAACAAAAGATGTGGTTGAATAATAAATGGAGAAGGGGGTGAGACGGAGGGAGAAATGTGCTGTGGCAGTGGATTTGGAGTTAGCTTAGCGTGCCGAGCAGAGCGCCCAGCTACAGGAGGAGAGGGAAGAGGAGCGAGAGGGAGAGACACGGCGCTTTCACGTCCCGGAGCCATGTTCATGTCCCACTCCACGTCTGTTTTTACACAGGTAGGCAGTTTGGGGACTCTCTCTGTGAGGAAGGAACCCCAAAAAAAAGAAGAAGAAGAGAGACATAGGGGGAATCAAAGGATGTTCCTCCTTTTAATAATGTAACATATTCTAATTTCTAAAAATAAAACCTCCACTTCATCCTTCCTGCTAATCTGAGCACTAATTTATTCCAACCCAAGGCCATATTAGTATGCTCGCCAAGGGCAAAATGATTACGACAAGACCAAGTTCCCTCAAAACTTTGACACAAACGAAAAGAAAGAGTGAAAATAGCAAGGTTACACTTCATGGTGACCACCAAAATACAGAATATTTGTTTGAAATATTTTAACTGCTCGTATGCTGGAATCAACAAAACACTACTCTTAGTTATGGTGTGACGTAAATATGACATTTATTCGTTTTTGTCTATTATATAATTACATTTTATTTTTATTTAACAGAAAATAAAAATAAAAATTAAATGTTAGAATTGAGGCATGCAAGGAAATTATTCTGCATGATCTAGACAAATTTATGACAACAGAAACAAGCTTTGCGAAAAAGAAAACATTCGTTAGGTGGTATTTCTTGATTCATTGTATTATTTCCTAGTTAATTGCAATTCAAAAATGTGTGTGTGTGTGTGTGTTTCCACATGCATTGGTGCCCGCGTATGAATGTTTATTGTTTTGCTATATGTACCAGACATCAGACAGACACTTCATTATCGGGGCGGTGATAAGAAATACATTGTGTAGGATACTGATGACGGTAGTTCATATCGCTCATTATGTGTCTACAGTGGGGATGTCAGCGAGCACTTTGAATTTATGTGTGTCGCCGCTCTGTTTGTTTATGTCATTTTACAACCGCGTTTCAGCAAATTAATGTCGGAACCATCCGGAAGAAAAATGGCGTTGCCGTCGTTTCCTAACGGAGACAAACGATACATTTTGGATAATGATTACATTCAATGTCTCCTTTATTCCTAAATGCCTGTGAGTTGCCTCGTATGCAAGTTAAACATACTGATAATTAGATCCATTTGTTTGCATGCACCTGAATTATTAATGACCTGTTCACAAGAGGAATGATAATTAATGATCTTTAGTCGCGATGATGCCTTTTGAACTTTCTCTAAAGCAATCTTCCATGCATCAGATACATGCTGTACTTTTATTCCGAGGCTTAGACAGAGGCTTACTGGAGGTATATGGCCAGGTCTGGTGAGGGGTGTGAAGGGGGGTTTGGTGGGGGCTTGGTGGGGGGTTTGGAGGCCTGCAGCGTGGGGTGGGGGTGGGGACCCAGTCAGAGGTTTTGGGGCAGTAGACTGAGTCGCCGCCTGTCACACACCCGTCATGCTCCCGCCCCCATGAGCCCTCCAGTTACGCAATCAACAGTATTATTTCTCCAAAAGGTATATATTTAATTTGTGAAACAATGACAGTTTTTGCTTGATTTATGGTGCGGGGCGAGCTTTAATTAATTGAAAAAATGCATATTACCCCGTGACTTAATTATTAGGTAATTAATCACTGGGTACTTGTTCCACTGCGTTTTTCCCTTTTCTTTAAAGGGGGGGGGGGGGGGGGGGGGGGG
>JAVQIZ010074159.1:0-25329 GCA_036023535.2 Galaxias brevipinnis
GGGTACATAGAGTACCTTTAGGACTCACCTGAGATGGGACAGTGAGGGGACAGTGAGACAGGTACATAGAGTACCGTTAGGACTCACCTGAGATGGGATAGTGAGGGGACAGTGAGACAGGTACATAGAGTACCATTAGGACTCACCTGAGATGGGATAGTGAGGGGACAGTGAGTTGGGTACATAGAGTACCCTTAGGACTCACCTGAGATGGGACAGTGAGGGGACAGTGAGACAGGTACATAGAGTATCTTTAGGACTCACCTGAGATGGGACAGTGAGGGGACGGTGAGACAGGTACATAGAGTACCGTTAGGACTCACCTGAGATGGGATAGTGAGGGGACAGTGAGTTGGGTACATAGAGTACCTTTAGGACTCAGAGCATGAAGAAACTGACTGGCAGTAAGTGAGACCATCAAATTACTTTGTTGTACAGAAATCACTTTTTCTACTAATAAAATAACTGCGTATCCAACATCATGATATGTTTAGAAAGTTAATGACATACACATTTGAGGAGAATGTTGAGGCACAGTGGAACATAAGAGTATTCAGAGGCAACAGCAAATTGGAGGATAGGGGGTGGGGAGGGGGGTCCTATTCTAACATGGCCATTACATGTAATCCCATCAACTATCATTTGCTGTAAGTAGTACTTTTCCATTGCTGTGAAGTGACATGTGCTATTGTGGTGCATGCAGGCTCAGGCATGATTTGTGGGCATGCAGTTTAGCACACGGGATGTGCTTTTAGTACCGCCACTGCTTTGAGTCGTCTTCTCTACAATAACATTTAGTAGGCTGAGCATGTCTGTTGAGTTTTGCGTGCTGCAGAATAGGCCGTCTAAGGCTGTAAGGAGATTCCTCATTGGTTGTCGGCACACTGAGGCACAATTAACATCCTTTGTCTCTGAATTTCTCCTCCCTCTGAGAATATTGGACCTGTACAAACGGTCTCATAAATTGTGGTAAATATTCGACAGTGTCTTTTCAGGTGAGTCACAGTTTTCCCCCTCTTGTAACGCCTTTCTTGGCTTTCTAAAGCCAGGCAATAAATCCCTTCTACCTTGACCTGCTACTGCAGTGTAAAATAGAACGTTTGAATGAGATGAGTGGAGCAGTCTGGTTATACTGATACAAACAAGAGAGACGGATCTTTTGTTCATTGGTACCTTTTCTCGTCATTTACTCCAAATCCCACAGTTACATAAAACTCGGCGCAAACGTTCCCACAGAAGCACCCGATATAGATAGCCGATCAGGAGGATCCAGGGGAGGAGTAATTCATTCACCGATGGTGCTATAAAGAGGCCATTTTGGGCATGGCACAAATGAGGGTAGAGTTCGGCGAGAGACCCTCACACTGTTGGACCCGTGCCAAACCCCTAAGAGAACAGGAATGTGCGACGACCTGTAAAAGTCTATTTTTGATTGTTTTTGTTTTGTTCTGGGGACCTGCCCTCTGTACATTTGTAAATAAATAACCCACTTAAGCACAGCAACGGCCTGCGTTCTGCCTATATGTGCACCACGCGTGAGCCCTCCGGAACGACTATCCTACAAACTGTATCGTCATTTAGGCTTGAAGTATGTTTCAATCAGAGTGCTTTACAAAAGAATAATATTTTAATCATGTTTTTTATATATGTATGTATAGGGATAGGGCAACATAAATCTCTTCCCACTTTCTGTTTAAGGGGTTTTGTATGTTGTCTGTCTTTGATTGATGTCTTTATATCTCATAACAACGTGCTATACTGCTTCGATCAATGCGGTTCCCATTGCTGTCTTGAGTGGTTGCAGATGGAAGTAAAGTAGCATGTTAATAGCATTGCCCAAGTTCTCACTTGGCTGCTCTGAATGAGTTTTTATTGATCGTTCCCTCTGCAGCGCTGATGAACTGTGAGGAGCTCCATGCCATCCTCCACTTGGTGCTGCAGGCTGGGAACATCATGAATGCTGTAAGTCCAAACAGGCTGGATCGGTTTGCCTCCTCAAACCCTCTAAGTTGACTTCCCTCTACCTGTCTCAAATATCCGTTGATGTGATAAAGGACTCATGGGTCTGTCCTGTGATCTGCAGGGCGGCTATGCTGGCAATGCAGTGGGCTTCAAGCTGTCGTCCCTCCTCTCTCTGGCGGACACAAAGGCCAACAAGCCTGGGATGAACCTGCTGCATTTTGTTGCCCTGGTAAGGACGTGGCCCTGGTCTCCCTGCCTATTGTTTCTCTTGTATATTTCACAGCTGTTAGTGGTTTTATAGCTAAACTGTGCACCAAAAGAAAGGCCCATTTTAGTTGATATTGAAAATTAATATTTTATGCTCTTACTGAAGTGGGAGTGCCAATACAAATATAGGCATAGAAGAAAAACAGGTCTAGCTGACAAAGCATTTAGATAACAGAACAATACTACTCGTCTTCATACTGTATCCACAATTTAACACAATGCTGTCCTTTTCCTTTGCTCAGGAGGCACAGAAGAAAGACGAGAACTTGTTGAAGTTTCCAGAGAAGCTTCAAGATGTCCAAAGTGCTGCGAGGTAAATTATTATTACCGACTATTCTCTAGGACTCAATTAATGACAATTAGCTGAACAAAAAGCCTAGTTTGATTTATTTTTAAAGTCCTCAGCCAAATTATTCTTAAAAATATTACCCAGATGTAATAAAACTACCAGGAGTTCCACACTCTGTTCAGAGTTCTCCATCTTCTTCATCAGGCAATGTCACTTCCACAAGGTCATTTTGGCACAACAGCGTAAAGCTCGTTCTGTACCCGCAGTGCCACGATTGCACTCTGACCTCCCGGGGGATATATGCTAAGACATCGTCTCTCCTCACTGCCTCTTTCAGTACTCGTATCTTCACTCCACTGGCCCTCTGCCCACTGTTACATAATCTGGATCAATGAGGAATTCATTAAAACAGTTCACATCCTCGTTTCCACTGCAGCACACGAGGAATCTTAATGCGGTGTTGATCACATCCACCATCCTGCTGCTTGTATCAAGAATACAACGATACAAATTGGAACTAACAAACATGATCTTATCCATTTCGATATATGAATAACACGTCTTTTTGGTTCTATACCTTTCCATTAATCTCTGCATCCTGTTGTCCTGTAGGATATCGGTGGAGAACATTGAGGTAGAGTTTTCCTCCCTGTACGTGAGGACCAGGTCCCTGGAGGAGAAGGTCCAGGATGACCCACTGCTGCTCCAGCAGCTGGAGCCTTTCTTACAGGTGGAACTTCACTCTCTACTAAATTACTATTACTAGAATTATTATTCACTGCTCTGTAGCTCGGCTAAGCCAATTAGCATGTTTTACCCTGCTGGTTTGTTTTTTATTGGTTATTCACTCCCTGACATAGGCTTTGTAAGAAGGGAGTTTAAGAGTTATATGGTTGGGGATATCTCTGAATATGTACACAGAAGACACACCAAACACCCCTAATTATGTAACTCTTACAATCTCATAAAATGTTCATGTCACGTCCATGTTTAATGTTAATCCTCATCCTCAATCTACAATCTCTGTAACATATGAAATCCCCCGGCAGAGAGCAACACAGACCCTCCAGGACCTCAAGAGACGCAGGCTGGATCTGCGTAAGGAGGGGAACGCTCTCATCGATTTCTTCTGTGAAGACAAGGACACCTTCAAACTGGACGAAGGCTTCCGCATCTTTCAAGACTTCTGTTTTAAGTTCAAGAAGGCTGTTAAGGTCAGCGTTTATGTCTATCCCTGAAAGTCATGTATATGTCAGTGGGCCTTTTTTTAACATCCTCCGTCTCTCTCGGTTCATCCACCATATTGTGTCGTGTGTCTCCTTTCCTTTTTCTCAAACAGGACAACCACGATCGCGAGCTGAAGGAGGCCGCCAGGCAACGTCGTCTGATGGAGCTGGAGGAGAAGCGCTTCAGCTGGGCCGGGGCAGACCAGAGCGGGATCGGCCGGAGCAGCAGCGAGAACGACGTGGACATGCTCACCAAGGAGGGCCTGCTGGACTTTTTCCAGCAGAGGTCTCAGAGTCCCCACAGCCCGCTGGGACGCTCGGCCAGCGCCCGCCGCCACCGCCACACCATGGCCGCCATGGCCGACCGCGAGCTCCACAGCTATCTGGAGCTATTGGGGGGAGCCGGGAAGGGGGGCCCCACCGAATTCTCTTCCAGGTTCAGCAGCCTTCCCCGGCCGGGTCGGGCGCACCAGCGGAAGACCACGGACTGGCTCTCGTCCCAGAACGACAACCGAGAGCTGGAGCCGGTGGCGTCGTCGACCTGTCCCCGGGCGGAGACGGAGCCCATCAGCCCCCTGGCCAGGTTCTCCTCCCCGGGGTTCAACGTCAGCGAGGACCCTTACAACAACAACAACAACAACGTTGTCTACTCCACCGTGTCCGAGGGGAGCGTCCTGCCTCGCTTCTGCCACAACCGCAGCGCCTTCCGACGGCCGCCCTGCTCCACCGTCACGGGTCACATGAGCATCAGCCTGGAGAAGCACACTCTGGCCGCTGGCCCTCAACACTTTGACTTCCCCAGTCCCAACAACAACACCAATCCAATTCACTTTGTGAACGAGGGGGATGTGGCGGTGACTGATTTGGAAAGGGAGACCGACAGCACTCCAAATCCTCCTTTTATTGACACAAGTTGTACGAATAAGAATTTAGACACGGGAGGGGTCCCCAACACTGCGTGGGAAGACAGAATGACCCCAGCCCAGTGTGAGGTCCCTCCCCAGAAGGAGGAACGGGATGACAGTAGCACCGTTTCCTCCACCACTTGTGACACTCCCCTACCCCTCGACACCTCCGTGTCCAATAAGAAGCCAGCGTTCTATGCACTGGACTGCACTGAAGCCGATTGCTCTTTTGCGTTGGACTACTCCGAGATCGAAATCTCGCCGCTGACGAAGGAGGGGGTCGCGTTTGACCCGAAAGCCACCGACGGCAACACTCAGGCGGAAGCACAGGACCCGAGCTCCCTTTCGTCAAACCTGGAGTCCATGTCCACCAACGGCCGGTCTCTCTCCACGTCAACCAACGAGCTTTCGGCACCCAGGCTATCCCGCGCCGCGTCGGTCACGCCTTCCGTCACCACGGAGGAGTGGGACACGGAGAGCTGTGACACGGCCGAGGGCAAGCAGGCGGGGGAGAAAGGAGGCACGCTGACCTGCGCCCCTAAAGCGCTGCACGCCAGGAGCAAGGTTGTCTCCAAAGCATCGAAAGCCAGCATAGGTCGCGGGATCAGAATGCTGTGCAGCACTGAGAACCAGGGCATGCGCAAAGTGGTGCCCATCACCAAGCTCAGCAGGACAGGAAGCAGCTACAGGCGGGCGGAGAGACCCGCAGGGCACGAGAGCGGGGAGCCGCGGCGCCCCTTCCGAGACCAGAGCACCCCGGCGAGGTGCAGGGCCGAGAAGCCCAGCAGACCGCCCCGCCACTCCAGCCTGCCCCCCGATGACACCAAAGCCCAGGTCGGGGGTGTTACTCAGGCAGGCAGCGTCTCTAGGTGTGCCCGGGACCCTACCCCGCGTAAGCCCTCAGTACGCAAGCCCAACGCCAAGCCACTGAGGAACATCCCCAAACCTGCACCAGAGGAGAAGATGTGCCGGTCCACCATGAGAGCCCTGGCCCAGGCCCAGGCCCTGGCTGGGGGCTCTCCTGAGGCCTGCAGCTCCCAGACTCCCAGCCAGGGTTCAAAGATCCCCTCGGCACTGCCCAACTTTGCCCGCAACACGGTAGCCTTCTCCTCCAGGTCCAGGAAGGAGGTAACCCCACAGTCGAACCCCACCACTCCCTCTCGGAGCCCCTCCGTCTTGGTACGGGCCAGCTCTGCCAAACGGAGCTCTCCTGTTGTCCCGCCACCGGACGGCAGCAGTCAGCCCCCTGTCCAAACTGAGGAGAAAGAGAAAGCCCATGGGAGCGGCCTGCGCCGGGCTCACAGTGTGAAGGCCGCCAGTCGGAGCTCCCACCGAAGCGACACTCCCCCGCCGACAACTGCCCGTGAAAATGCTCGCAAGAGCAGTTGTTTCTCTGAGAAGTCCGAGATCAGAGACTTGGCACTGTCCAGCAGGATGCTCAAGCCCACCTGGAAGTAGGGCTGGAAATGCCCTGAGCTGCTGTGGAGCCTTGTCTGAGAAAAGATATCACGCCTTCATTAGATATTCATTGACACCTGGTTCCCTCTCTGGTTCACCCTGAACCCTATTGCCCTGACAAACAGGGCAGAAAGACTGCGTTCCTCCTTTCACCACCTAAGCTAAAATGACCCTACATGATCCTGTATGGGTGCCTTCCCGTCTGTTGTATAGATTGCAAAGAAATGCGTTGTACTGTGTGTAACCACTCTGTAGATAGAAAGGATTTATTTTTTCATGAGTGTGTCCATGTTAAGGCATCAAACCGACAAACGGCAATTATACCTTTTTGCCTGCTTTTGTTCCTGAATTTGGTCATGTATGATAGTTTTGTTCATCGTATAGATAAACATCACAAATATAATGCTGCTACTTAGAATTTACAAGACGGGACTTGTAGTTGTAGTGTCCTTCATTCAGGGTGCAGACTTGGTGAGACCTTTCCTCACTATTGTCTGGTGACTTTTTGTTTGCCTTGATTTGCACAGCCATAACACTGTACTGTATACGGTGTGCTACGTGGACACTCGCTTGATAGCTTTACCTCAGCGACCACATGACAGTAAAGTTCTCTAGAAACTCAACGAGCAGTATAAGTGAGTGTTTCGTCTGCTCGACTCACTGTAGGGTGTCTCCTGATATACTTGTGGATTATCGTATTCCACTGATCCCACTAATACAATACAAACCGATGGTCACTTTGGCTATGCGTCATAATGGCATTTCTATAATATGTATGTACTAATATCGCCTAAATGCCACCATTTAACGTTTAAGTAGAGGTAAACACAATGGGAATGATTTGATTCTCCTGCTAATAACCTATTCATAGACCAACGCGAATGCTTTGAAAGAACAGCATTGAATATGTAGCTCTTAGAATTGAAATAACCCTCAAAATGGTGTGGTCAGTCTGTATGTAAAGGTTTTGTTGCTATAATATCTTTGTAATGCTTGACTTTTCGACTGTGAATGTCATTAATGTGTTTCACTAATGATTAGTGTAAAATGGACCCTATTGGCCATGGCACAAAGCGTTTTGGTTCCGCCATTGCTTCCCACACCACTTGCCTTTTAAAACAGCATTGTGCTTTTGACGTGAACAATGCATTACCTTAAAGCTTAATGTAGCCATTACACCACCTGTAGCAACACCTGAATTGTATGTAGATCTTGCCCACATTCCATGGCACCAAACTGAAATAGCTACAATATTGAACCTAGATTATTAGGCGTCATAATCTATTTTGTAAATATTGTAAAAAAAATACTTTTTTTGATCAAAGTATAGCTCTCAGTATGTTTTCACAATATACTCTAAATAATGTATGAGAAAAATATTTGGCATGACGAAGTGAAACGATTAAATAGTTACCATCTTCTATGACCATACCATAATTTAATCTATCAGATTATGGTCTGATATTCTCTGGAAAATTACACTGTAGGTGGCTTTAGAACACAGATTCAAGCAAGAAAAGATAACTATAAACCATTGTGAGAAACATTAGGCGGTGGTTTTCACCCTGCATGCAAAAAGACTTGACTGCACAAAAGGTCTAGTGCCATATGTCACCTTCTGGACAGGAAGTACTGTAGCTAATGCTTAAAGATGAGACACACAATACCGTTTTCTCGTCCACAGTCACAGTAGGACTGCAAGACTGATGTGCCGTGTTCCCGAGTCAGACAAAGGCTAAAAGATGGACGGTCCCAATTCTCTGCGTTTTATTCACGGTTCCTCTTTAAAAGTGCCCCGACACCATGTCTCTCCCACAATGCCTGCTGCTGTCATTTTGTTTTAGGAGCTTGAGAAGAGAGAATGGGTGGCCTTTACGTTACGTCAGACTTGCCTACGACAACAGGCTCAAAGGGGAATTTGAATACCCCAAAGCCCAGACGCCCTACCCTCTACTTCCTTGTTATAGCATGGTCACCATGGTAACCCAGCCCAGCAGTTCGAGACTGCAAACAGCTCAGTAAAGTATCCGTGAGGCAAAAACACAACCAGTAAAGTCAGACTAATGGCCTTCTAAACCCAGACAGTCAATATGGCCTTCCTCCAAATCATTTTAGTTTAAACTTTTAAGGTTCTGGTTACAACCTCTGGCATACTGCAAAGAGTGATGCAAAGGATTTGTTTAATGCCACCCTATCCAAACCCGGTCGCACTATACAGTGGGTGTTGATCTTATCCCATCGTAAGATGAATGTTTCAGTAGTTCCACAACCTTTTGGAATAGTCACACGCACAATTCAGTGAATTTGAACTTTCAAGCAAATGTTAGTGCAGTTGGCATGGGTTTTGTAAAGACTGTTCCTCTGCACTGGAGACAAAAGTCAGGACAGAGTTTTTTCCTCTGACTGTTCTGCCCTGATTCTAAGTGAAAAGAATCAGCATGTCTTTAGTTTAGTCACAGCCTAGTAGATAATGACTGCTGTACTTGCCTTTGTTCTGCTTTGCCTTCTAGCCCAACCCCACTGTCTGGATGAGACTGAAAGATTCCACCTGCTGCTTGGAGCAAATAATTATTGTGTATAATCACTACCACAACATGTCTGCATATTGTAATAGCACTATGTAGAAGACTTTTTTTGTGAGTGATATCAGTGAATTCAATAAAATCACGTTGCTGTGTCGCCTGCAGACCCTTTGATCTCTCTTTTATCCTGACTTTGGCTGTTGTTATCAAACATGGATGTGAATCTACCCCCCCCCAACACACACACACACACACACTTAGTGCAGTGATTGATTCTCCTTAAGGCTTTCACGCTCCACATGTTTTGAAGAGGTGGTTTTGTATTTTGTATTTACACTTGCACAAAAGACGGCTTTCTGTGAAACATAAAGAGACAACCATGGAATAGTGAATCTGTGGTGGATGTATTGGTTAAATGTTGTCATTGAAATGCCAAACTAGAACGAGGTGTTTGTGCTGCGTGCTTGATAAGCATATGCTGAACTCCTACCTGACTAACTTGCAGTGGCAGGAAAATATTAGACCCCAGTCCACTACTTTATCTTCAATACGATAAATCTATACAATAAATCAAATGATTCATACATATTTAACCTGCATACTGAAAATTCTAAGACCAGTTGGTTTTCAACTGTGCATTTTAAATAGTCTTTATTGACACAAATGCAGTTGTATGCAATTTCAAGATATTACAGATAGAAGTATTATTATAGTATAATACTATAGTATAGTATTATTATAATGTAATAGGAAGCAAATGTATCTGGCCCATTGTGTTCATTGTATGTACTATGTATCATGGCAACCTTTTGTTTATTTACAAGTTGCCATTGGCCACTTTCAGAGGCCAAGAGGATCTATCTGTCCTCATAGGAAGAAGCCCTTTGTCCACTAGAGTGTGGTTCAGAACATAAACGTTTTAACCACTAGAGAGCACTAAAGGATCATCCCATCAATCGTTATCTTTAAATACGTGAAACGCTCTGTCACTGTATTTCATACTGTAAAGTACCGTTTTTAATGGTCTTAGTCTAAATAGTTAGGTTGTCTAAATGTAACTTCTAATTAACCAGAATGACTTTGAATGCCTTTTGGGCATATTGACCTAAACAAAATAAAATAAAAGGATGTGTTGTAGTCAATTGGGTTTGTGCTAATGTCACTTGATGGAAGGACAGTTGGAAACCTGGGTGATGCAGCCATTTTACATCAGATTGTCTCACCACCACACATCAGTTCATGGCCTGCTGAGAGCCACACAGGACAGGAGAGGGGAGTAATAAGATTTTTGGGGAAATTTAGCCAGGACTCCGGGTTAACACCCCTACTCTTACGAGAAGTACCATAGAATCTTCAGTAACCAGAGAGTCAGGACACCCGTTTAACATCCCATTCGAAAGTGTCCCTGTCTGTCACTGGGGCATTAGGCTGCCTCACACCAGAGTGTAGAGTGACCCCTACTGGTCAACCAACGCCACTTCCGGCAGCAGTGGTTCTCCCATCCAAGGCCACTGGTAACATTATTACCAGGCTCAGGGAGCTACTTCATGCTATCATCCTTCTGAAGAATCTTGAGACAACCTCAACCAATGCTCTACATAATATGTGCTTTGCATATTGAAAATACACTGCTGCTTTCCATTTAATACTAGTCTGCCAAACCAGACATGACACACAATAACATGGATTTACAATGTCAACCTGTAACCTAAAGCCCGTTGCCTCATATTTTGGCATGTTGTACTATTTATGTCACTTGTCGGTGTGTCATGCAGGTGCGGGTACAGCATGGAAGATAGTGTGGCAGCAGACCAGTCGTACCAGTGATCCCAGTGGGACTCTTCAGACGGCAAGTGGCTCGTCCACTCTGCTAGATCAACGTTGCTCCGCCTGTGAGCTAGGGATTACACTCCTCTGTAAATCCCTCCTTATCCTCAGGCTGGGCCACACACCTGCAGAGTAAGTTGAATGAACACTTTCACTCTGTGATGCCCAGAGTTCCTCTTCAAATCCGGAGGAGTGAAGGAAGGAACATGTAAATATGGGAACAAATGGTTATTGGATAGCCGTCTATCAAGTTACATTTGGCTCTAATAATCTTCTGAATTTGGGCAGGATCTGCATTGTGGACCACATACGCAAAGCTAGGTAAGTGTATCACGGGTCACAAAAACAATTTGTTTCTGTGTTTTCTTGGTATTACGTTAAAGTGGTAATTTTTCTCATTTAGGGTCGTTGCAAGGGAAAGTAAAGGAGAAGCTTCTTCAGGCACAGACAACTTTTAGTGTGTTGTGTTAAGTTCCGTATACATTTACACTTTCTGTTGTTTAAATAGTTATTTAATCAAACCGTGAGTTAGAATTACTTCAGCTTTAATCATAATAACCACTAACTTTGATTGTCACAGTAAGAAACAGGCCTTGATGATAACCTTTTGTCCAATCTCCTAAAAGACAGTGCTGTCAGAGAACATCCCTGGCATACTCCATCTATTGCACAGTAGGACACACATTGATCCCATTCTACTACAGTCACCAGGATTAAAGGTCAGAGGTCATCAGTAAGATTAGCTTTAGAAGGCTGCAGTAATTCTAGTGGCAAGTGAGGGCTACTCTCTCGGTCAAACTCGGAGTATCCAACACGTCATCAGTGATTTAGGCTCCAGGGAATTAAAACTCATGTAAGCGTGCAATGCAGACACACACATGCGCATGTTCCCGTTGTTACCACTATCAGTGTGTGAGTGTGTGTGTGAATGGGTGAATGAGATGCAACATTGTAAAGAGCTTTGTCCGTTAAGGTAGAAAGGTACCATATAAATGCTGTCCATTTACCATTTGTGTGACTGATCTACTTAGGCCGCACATCAAAAGCAAAAGTTCAGTTTAATGAGGTTTTGTATACATAAGTCTGTTAGGATAACATCCAGCCACAAATAAGTAAGAAACCTCAAAGGCAGAACTACACACATACCATGGGGTTAATATCAAAACTTTAACCAATACAGAGCTCAACATTATGGGTTTTATGGCACAAACTACAATAATATCAGTTTAAAATGCAGCTTATGAAAATTACACTCAACAAAGGCGTCCCAGGTTGCCAATAAATTAATATCCATGATTTAAGCCTCAAACAATTGTACGTACTGTATGGTGATGGGTGACACTACTGCATTCTCTTTTCTTTCTCTCTCCAGCTGTAGATCTTTTGATGATGTGATCTAAGTGTGGCAACCAACGCCCATCCATCAATATACAGCAGACCTTCAAACACAGACACTTCTGGACCAATAGAAGGGAGACTGGGATTAAACGGCCATGGGGTAAGAAATATGTCTAGGCTCAGCTAAAACAACTTTAACATAAAGTCAAATTAAAAGATCTTTGAGAAGTCCCTTTCAGGAGATTGGCCTTTGAATTCAGTAGAGGATTACATGTTTTTAACGGATTTAAGTTTGATCAAAAAACCTGGAAGGAGAGTGACCAAATTGATTTTATTTTATAAATAACTCTTGCTAATACAGGGATAATCTGCCGTATTAGTCCTAACGGAATGAGAGATAAGGGAACCATTAGTGTATGGTGTGTGTTTGTATGTTGAGGAAAAAAGCTACTACCTCAATTAAACTATTTTGAGGACTGCTGATTCTTGTGTCATTAATCACTTCCCAGCTCAAGAACAGGATTTTAGCCTTAGCTATCATTGACACAGCATCTTGAAATATGTTTTCCCCAGAATACATGACCCTGTATACTGTTGATCAAAAACACAATCCTGACCATATGTTCAATAAAAACACACTTGGTCGGACAAGGTTATTCAATTATTCACCAGACAATCCGTTAGCCTGTTAGTTTCATAATGCACTGCTGAACTGATGGGGGAAACAGGTGCACAGGGCTACAGTCAGTCTAGAAACAATTATGTCTAATCTGATTTTGGGAAAGCTATGGGATTTCTTTGTCATGCAAAACCTGGTAGAATAGAATGAGAAAACCTTTTAAAGAAGTCACTTTTCCACGGATACACATTGTTTATAGTAATAAGAATGCTCTCACATGGATCTTTCTGTACAGGTTTAAAATCTATATGAAAATAAATGATTTGCATCTCACTCTAATACCTTTTCTCTACTCTTGAATGAAAGTGATTCAATTTTATTTTGAAACTATTTTGGGACTATTAGTTCCAGACAGTGAGGTGAGAAACCTCCAAAGAAATTAAATCACCATGTATAAATGACATTGTGTTGTATATCACACACACACACTAATGCGAGTGTGAGAGTGTGTGCATATCATACTGATGTTTCACAATGCCCATTCTAAGGAATAAGCAGGGACGCCCATCTTCCCAAACTCACAATAGCTCCCTCCCCATCTCTGTGCTTTCTCTCGCTCTGTGTCTCTCGGTCTCTGTCTCTCTCTCTCTCTCTCTCTCTCTCTCTCTCTCCGTTTTCTTCAGATCTGTAAAGGGTCTTTATGAATTTTAAGTTTACAAGTTATAAATCACAATACCACTAAAACATTACCAAAGTAATAAAAAGTATGCAGGCATAACACTACACCAAAAAATACATAAATATCAAGAAATATTTGAATTATGCATACAGTCTATTTTTGGTCTCGAATGTAATATTGATGGAGGTCTGATGCGCATTCGGGTTATGTAAGGACATCCTGTTAAGGTTGCCTCCCTTTTGTTGTCACTCCAGTTATCCCTTTAATAAGTGCGGTGGGACTAGACCAATGGTGCTGTGATTCACAGCAAAGTAACGGGAAACATCGTATCAAGTATTGTGCACGGGATAGTCTTAATTTCTATATACATGCTGGAACAAAACGTGAGTAAGTGTGTACCTTTTTATATACATATATAACAACCCGGAATTAATTAGAATGGGATTGTCGTTGCTCTATAGGCTATATCTCATGCGTCATTTGTTTGCAAATAACCTACACGTGTGTGCGCATAGTCTAATCGGGCATGCAACACGTATTGTAATTTTTTTCAACAATCGATGTCATCTTCGTGAACCTTAGTGTTTTAGTTGGATTTAGATTTTGGTCACTGTAATGTATAAATTGTCTTGACAACTTTTTTTACTACGTGGTTTTTATTTTTGCGAGGTGGCGCGGTTACGAATGTTATTTTAAATTGAATAGTTCTGGATTGCTAATGTTTCGGAGTTTTTAGTGTGTACATTATTATTAATGTTCATTCTTTTACACAGACTACCTTGCAGTGGATTCACTATTCTAGTGTACTTAATCGTATTTATCTTTATTCTATTGCAAACCTTTTTCTGCAAAACCTTATTGAACTACAAGAACAACACGGTTGGTTCTGGCTCTTGTGAAAAATGCATTAGGCCTAACGCAAAATTGTTCTGTTGATTGGTCATTGTGTCATTGAACTGGATGTACATCACTGCATAGCGAGGGAAGGGGATAGGTATTTGGCTCTAGGTTAAGCCCAGCACACGTTCATTAATGTCAGTTAAATTCACTGTGTGCTGAAGTTCTTCTCAGCAGAATAGTGCAGCGGACTATGTATTATTACATAAACTCTCCCTCATAGCCCTTCTCCCATCTTCTATTTCAGTCTGAACTGAAGCCAAGTTGATCTGTGGTCTCTTTTTCTTCAATGACATCAGAACTATCAGGGGTCAGTTAGTGTTTCTGAGAACAGGAAGTAGTGAGTGGTGCAGTGTGGACTAGGCTGCGTAGCTCTCCCACCATTGCTTTACTGCAGTGCAGCTACAGATAGGGACCAGAGGGATTGTTCTCATGCTCTACATTATGTAACACAGTTTCATATGATAAAAAAAGCTATGATATAGGCCTTGTCTCTTCACAAGGAGAAGCTGATATGGAGTATACTGCAGAGGCTCAAACTTGTTTTGGGTTACCAAGTACTAGAATTGGTGATGACTGTTTACCCTCTCGTATTTCTTTTCCAGCGTTTAGTATAAAAGCATTTTGTCAGTGCTGTGCTTTGCAGTCCCAATGCTATTGATTGTGAAAGGCTGTGTGTAGGCTATTGCTGACTCCCATTTATTGGTTCCATTTCAGACCAAGGCCAAAGGGCTTGTTGTACACGTCATTTGTCCTATGATATTGTACGTTCCTGCACTAATCAATGGATTCAGCACTGGAAACTACAATGGGAGAAGAACATGGTTCGGTCTGACTAGAACTAATTAACTGAAGTTGGACACCAGTCGGCTTGATCAATGCTTCACTGTGCACTAGCTGTGCGTGATTGTGTTTGGACACACACACACACACACACATGCTCTGTTCAAATGTCTGGCCTATGTCGAGCTCTTACCAGTAGGGGATATCAGTGCTTAACAATAAGTCCAGTGGCCTGGATGACCGTGCTTATGGGTAGATTAGATTAGATGGACTTTATTGTCCCGAAAGAGAAGGATAGCAAACAACATGGTGGTGGAAAAAAGGGGGGAAATGACCTGATCTAACATGTGTATCAAGCACCTCTATTCGATACACTGAAGTACAAGTTAAACAAAGCATATGGTTATACAGACTTGCATAGGGGTGGATGCAAGGTGGATGGTGGACTATATGGAATTGATGGATGTTTTGAGAGGTTCATTTGAGCATCCTTAGTTTGAATGCTTTATTTTATAATTAAGAATGATTGGTTTGAACGGCCACTTTTCGACTTTATGAAAATAAAATGGCAAATAAATAAGAATTTGTAGGAATAATCTGTGATTTATTGTTGTCAGGTCTGTGTGTTATTTGGTGTGTTTCTAGGTTCTTTTGTCTTTTTTTAGCTATAACGAATAGCTGCATCTAGGTCAATGTCTCAGGTTATTTTGGCTCAAATTGCACAGGAAGGGAATATTCCAAATAACATCACCGGGTCTGTTATCCCTAGCCCATATCCTCTTGCCTGTACTTGCTGTAAGGGGCAGAGAAGTAATATGATGCTACAAAGACCATCATTGTCAAACAAACTCTTATCTGCTGGCACAGAAGCGAGGCTGTAAGCAAACTGTTATTCAGTCAGCGTAGCACACGGTGTCCTCAGCACACACGGTCATGTTGCACGTTCTTAAAGCATAGCCTGGTCATGCCACAATGCCAAGGTCTAACCAGTGAAAACCAAAGGGATTTGTAGATTCCATGTTCTCTCTCCCAATATCATTAAACTCCTTATTGGATCATGGTATGCCTGTTTCCCTAGAGGCCCGTCTCGGTTATTGTACAAATCATTTGTAAGTACAGATTGAAGTGGTTAGGGAGACCTCAAATGAATTTAGCAATTGGTGCCACCAGACCTGGCTGCCAATAACGTTTAATCTTGAGAAAGAGGAAACTATGCAGATGCTGCAAAAGTCTTGGGGAAATTATTTCTGTCCACACGTGCATGTGCTCCTATTTGACAGCATAAGGGATTGTCTTTATGTAAAAGTGAGTTTATGAGATCGTAAAGGAGTAAGAGGAAGGCCGTCATGACGGAACACGGCACCAGTCTTTAAAACTCATGCCTTGTCTGATGCGACAACAAAAATAGGGTGTAGTGATTTGTGGGTAACGTAGTGCAGGAGAAGCTATATTATCCCTGGAATGCAGTACTTCCTGTCCCGCTTGATAGATGGTCCACTGGGTCATGTGGCATTATCCCTGTCTGGTTGTTTACCTTTGATGATACTGCTGGCTGGAACCCAAGGGGCTAGCACAGGATGAGTTGTTTGCTCAGCAAATAGAAATGCCCTTTGGACATTATTTAAAATGTATGCCAAGGGGGTAATTTAATCCACCATTGTTTCCAAAATACTTCTCACTAGTTACCCTTGGTGACCATCTAGTCTATTACAGTAAAATCGTTGTCAGGAATAGCGTTGGCTTGTTGTGACGGGCATAGGGCATGTTAGTTCATGGCCTAACAATAACTTGTATTTCAAGGAAAATAAACTCTTTTTGCCAGTTGGTTTGATTGTGCCAAGGACAAAACAAGTGTACTGGGAATCAGTAGGACGGTTGGAACTCTTGACGGTCTCGGTGTCTGACACTCTTCACTTTCTCAGAGTGATAAAGGTAAGAGATTGCTCTTCCACCAGTTTCAAGTCCTTGCAGTGATTCTACAATAATGCTTTGATAATAACTATTTTTTGTCAGATTTGTGCATATTTCTTACATTCAACTGGTTTTAGCCACAACAGGTATCAAACAGATGTTTTTGCTTTAACAACTCCAAAAGATTATCTCTACAAGGATTCAGATGATCTTAACGGTCTTTCTGTATGAGCTGCAATATACCAGTTTTTGAAGGAATTTGTTTTATCTGTTTGGGGAATATTGTGTAAAGTTTGCTATGGAGGTTAGTATACAGAAATAGCATTTTTTCAGAAAGCATTAGATTGCTCTTACAGTATATTTTCTTACATCTTCCCCTGTCCATACAGGCTGTTCATACCGATTCTGTCACGCCTCTATCCCTTTGATTGGGCAACTGCTGTCCTCTCACACTTTGGCCCCTCCCCCTCCCTCTGTGCTAACCCGTTGGCGCTCTTGTCAGTCTGTTTGCATTAGTGTAACAACTCAGGCCTTTCTCCCTCTGTCTCTCTCTCTCACTTACACACACACACACACACACACGTTGTGTCAGAGATGAGAAAGATAAGCTGAGTGAGAGAGCAGCGTGGATGTTTTCACACTGAGCAGCGTGGGTGTTTTCACACTGAGAGGTGACAGAGGAACAGGGCGGCCATGGAGGTGAAGTAAGTGTTGCTTTTTGGGGTTTGGGTCAGAGAGAAGAGATGTTGGAAAGTGTGAGAGATGTGTAAAGAGGGCACAGGAATGGAAAATAGGTTCATGTTGAACGGCATAAATATCTTGTGTTTAAGGGATATTTGAGCATGTAGGTGTATGAGTAGATCTCTTATTTCAGTCTGTATTGGGATGTTGTTGTACAGTCAAATGTGCAAAAGAATCTTTGCATCTTAAGCAAAAAGCAGTGAGCAAATAAGCACCATTTGCACAAGTGTTTTACTGTACAGACTTCTAGCCAGACTAGATCAACTAGTTACAGTGTGTTACAGCCTGTGGACCCTGCAGGTGCTCCTGCTTTGCATACATCACCAATTTGAAGGGACTCCATCACTATTCAAATCTAGTGGTGGTTATTTTTGTCTTGAGTACTCTGCACTTATTAAGTGTGAGCATTTTTTTAATTTCCTGTCACCTCTATCTCCTTAGCCAACCGCAGTTCACTCTTTTCTTGGCTTTAAATGCCCATTGAATGTGGCATGCCCTTGCGTAGGAGTATGCCAATGTTGCCTGGACAAACAAAATGCTTTAATACTGGTGTGTGTGTTCTTGCGTGTGCGTGCATGTTTGTCTTGGATGAACAGCGTGGGCATGTGAGGATGCGCTCTCACTTGCTCTTTGCGTTGGTGTGTAGGCGGTTGTCGTTATCAGTGTGGACAAGCTGCAGGGGGATATTCATGAAGGAAACCCTATACTCATTGAAGACCAGCTGGCGGCGTGCATCGATCGCTGTGCTAATGAAACATGATATCCAGCAGTCACACATTAGTAGTATCCATCATGTAGGTGGTAGTTGTTGACAAGTCAGACTCTAAGATTGTGTTGGCTTGGATGACCGTCCTACGAAGACATCAGGCCAACCTTTATGTTTTCAAAAGGTTTTCCAATTTTCAAAATTGTACTGTTAATGTCGCCTTCTCATTCTAATGGTTTGTGACACTTTCAATAAGAACAAGTTGTCCAGTATCAGTGTGCAGTGGCAGCTTATGTGAAAGTGGTTGACTATATACCCCATAAGCCTTAGGTTTGCTTTTTAAGATGCAGAGCTCTATATAAATGTTTCCCTTTATGGTAGTCTGGTAGACCAAATGTAGACACTGAACTGGCCGTTGGATTCAATTCCGTTTGACTGATGTGCAGCATGGACACTTTCCAAAATTCTGACGCTAGCACATCTGTAGCCCCTAATTATAAGGACGGACACACACACACACACACACACACACACAAACTACCCTATCTTCTGTCCCCAGGCTGTGTTACTGGCAGATGTGTAGATGTGAGCGTTAGCCATTCAGGGAGTGCCTCTCTTTGAGCCAGACCACAGAAACGTCATTTGACCATATGACCATATGACCACAAAGCTAATGTTTGGAGAAGTGAGAGAATAAAAGTCAAGAGAGGTGGTATCAAATCTGAAGCTGTGTTATTTTTCCCTGTCAATGTAGGAGGGCATGCTCAATGAAGACGTGCACATTCATTGAATTAAAAAACATTTCTGACAGATTCTTGTTGCTTTCTATGTAAAAATCTCAATGTCCAATCCACCCTAAAAGGTTTGGATGCAGACATGTCTTTCAGGCTCAAATGGGGGAGGGTGGCTAGGGAATAGGGAGGAGGGGGAGGGTTAGTCTGACAACATGCTCCCTCATCACCCCATCATGCTTTGTGGATGCGTTAGATTAGTGTGTGTGTGTGTGTGTGTGTGTGTGTGTGCGTGTACAAAGTGGGGATTGGGGGCTTGTGGCAGCCTTTCGAATCAAATGCACTCGTAAAGCCCCCTAAATCCTGAAGTAGTATGATGATGAAACACTGGTAAGTGATGTATCACTAGGATTATCATGTCCTTAGTTCATGATTACTATACATGTTTCCATGATGCAGAAAATCATCAAGAGTCTTGGACCAGTTATTCCCTGAAGACCATTTGTATCTTTTATGTATGTACAGTATGTATGTTTATAGCAGCAGCCCAGGATGAATACATTGAGATATTACAAGTTATAACATAATCAGACCCGTGTCCCTCCCTTTGATAACGTAATAATGTAATAATGTCTAATAATGGACCTAAGTCCATTCAAATGCAGAACTCCTTTCTGGTTTATAAAAATGTTGAATGTTCATGAATTACAACTGTGTTTATGTTTTTATCATCAGATAGTTAGTTTTTAACTAACACAGAAAATCCATGAATTACTAGGGTATTCATAGAGTTTATAATGCCTTTAACTTCATACTCTGTGGGACGATTAAATGTAAGATCGAGACCTTAGTGTCTTGTGTGATCATGTTAATTTTAGGCACAATCACCTGTTTGGGTGGCGTGGTTGCCTGGAAACCAAATGCATGGTAATTCTGGACATATTGCCTGCAGAGGGTCATTTTGTAATGGTGGGAATGATGATTTTGACGAACCTTTTCAGCAAAGTGCTTGCTTCTTGTTCGAGTGTTTATGTGGTAGGTGTGTGTGTGCGTGCGTAACTGCCTGTTTGTTGTCCGGATTCCTTTGCTGAACACTGGGCCTCTTTAACATACCCTCTATAGATATCAAAATGTCATTTGATTCAAATATAGCTCACTTGTCTGCCTACAGTAATATTTAGAATGTGCATGTTAGCATTACTTCATCCTGGCCTACAAAGGACTGAACTCTGGCTCTGTGTGTCCTATCATCTAAAGTGTTTGTTTTGAATCAGTAGGTGACTGAGGAATGTTTGTAAATATGTTTTTGTTTATTTTTTCCCCCTGTCTCTTTTTTACATGTTCAGTGGCCACCTGTTCTGGCAGTGTCATGACTGTACAATGTGATGAGGCATTTTCTGTTGGCTGGCTAGTTTGCAGAGTGATGGCGAGAGAGAGAGAGAGAGAGAAAGAGAGGGAGAGAGTGAGGGAGCGAATAGGGGAAAAAGCTGAGGTCAGTGCTCTGGAAAGAGCTGTTGGCCGTGGAGCGGAGCGGAGCAGAGTATTGATGTCAGGCCAATGAGGCTGTTCCGCCATGAAGCCTACGACTGAAAGAACACACAGAGTTCTACATTACAGCAGACTGGTAAGCAAACTGCAGCTGGAGTACAGAGGACCAGTGGTGGACTGTAGGTTGAAAGCTACAGTAAGTGTGTGATAGTTTTTGTTTGTGTGCTGGAAATCCACGGATCCACCAGTAGTCTTTAGGTTTATTTATTGTCTTCCTCACACTATCGGGAGAGCACAAACGTTTGATCCAAATGTGTTCTTGTGTGTGTAAACATGTTTGCTTGTTTGTGGGTGTGTGAGTGTGCATTTTTAATCGTCAATGAGGTAGTCACACTCTTTGAGGTGATATTCCAAACAAATCATTCGAGTTTCTACTCCGCGTCCTCCCACACTCTTTTAATCTCTGTTAAACTTTCTTCCTGTCTCCCTCCCTCTTTCCTTCCTTCCCCTCATCTTGAAGAGAGCTCATTAAGGAAGCAGCCTTAGCTTGGCGGAGCAGAGTAGAATGAGGTAACTCCAGCATTCCTGAAGCCAGCGAGGTGGACTCTTAACGGGCCTTGGACTCTCTGTGAGGGAGAAGTGTGAAGACGTAAACTCATTTTAGAGATGGAATGACTGACCGCAGCGATTGGACTGCCATGGGTATACATCCAGATGTCAGGGGTGTAAAAGGAATGTGTTGCAGCGTTATGTGAGTTATTATAAATATATTTAGAGAACTGTTGTAATGGAACCGTATTTCAGTACGACGTGAAACATCAAATGTGTTCGAATCATGCATGAAATATTTGTTTTCAGTATTGTTGACGCTGGGATGGCACAATGATGGATGGACTGCTTCCTGTTGAAAGCACTGTCCCGTGCATGAGCACCTGCCACCCATTAATTCCCCTTTGTTAAATTCCACGAGGACGTGACTCGTGTAGTGTGAAATTTTCAATTAGCTGCTTGATGAGTTCAACACACCATGCATCCTGTCCTCCCTGGCTTAAGCTACTATGAAAATAGAGAATAAGTCTGTCTGAAGTCTGACGTATGACATGCAGCAACCAGTCAAGTCTAAGGCTATTAGTGTACCTATTATGTGACAAGATGATACGCGACCATTTTAACCTATGTTCTACTACGTACACCCGTCCTAATTCATGGTGTCGACAGGGAGGAGTTCTTTGAAGGGGCCAGTGCTGGGCTGACACTCACCCACTCAGTATGCTAGGCAGCAAGCCTCTGGCTGTGGCTCAGGCCTCGCTCGGGTGAGCTCCGATTCACGTTTTAATAAAGGAAGGAGTCCAGACAATGGTCAGTGGGTACAAGTATTTTCTTCTTTGTAGAACTTCTTTTGTCTTCACTCCCCTTACTCTGTTGCAGTGAGGTATGGGCCACTGTAGTCATGGCAATTGTCGCTTTATATTCCAGAAATTAGCATTTCGCCTTTGTTGTTTGAGTTTTCGGCTCCACTGTCTGACTATAGTGGATTGAATGTCTTCAAATGGGTAACAGGTCCAACTTGAGCGTTTGTTTAAGACGGCCTACTGTAGGACGTCAACTTGTCTTAATGTGGTGTTCAGCACCGTGCATTACCTGGACTCCCTAGTGGCACTTAGTCTAGACATTCTGCATGTGTTAGAATGTGCCCCCTAGACACATGATAAGAAGCACTTCAGGAGTTAGATCAAACCAACATGCAGCGTTAAGCATTTTGGTGTGGGGATGACGTGAGGCTTTGATTTAGACCAGCCAAGCTATTCTATTCTATTCTATCCTTCTGTTTTATTGTAGGTTTAACTGTGGCTAGTGTTTTGATAAGATTATAGTCCTACAAATCTCTCGCTTTTACGTAACCAGCAGAGCTTGTCTGTTGACCTCAATTGAACACTGTGGCTGTTTTTGTGTTGACTTTTATGTGTTGCATGTCTAGGACCTACATACTGTGTCTTGGTCTAATTTGGTCTGTGTTTCTGTGTGTAAGTGCATAGAGGCATTCATGCGTGGGCTTTTGACGACGCCTCTTTAATGTCAGCATTCTGCAACGTCGCTTATTGTCTGGCAATTCCGTGTTCTCCTTCTCTCTCTCTCTCTCTCTCCCTTTCATTTTCGCATGGTCCTTTGGTCGAGAAGTCAATTTCCTCCCGGCCTCTTTCTGGCTCTGCCTCTTTTCTCTCCGTTTTTACTCTCCCCCCTCTTCCAGCCCTAACCCTTTCTCCAGCTCTCCTACTCTGATTTTGCCCAGTGAGTCAGCAGGACGCTTAGACAGACACACGCCGTCGCCGCCTCTGATCCTTTTGACTTCCACACTATTGGCTGCGGAATGGCTTGTTTGCTCCCTTTCCTATTTGCGGTTCCTCATTCCCTCAGCCAATGCCTAGTCCACGCTGCATAAACGGGACAGGATGCTTTGCAAGCTGTGCTGCAGTGACACAGCGTTTATTTCAGACTGGAAGGGTGGGCTGGAGAGCGTGGAAATTGACGGGGAGGATATGAAGAGCCAAAGTGGATTGAGAACGAGACATTTTTGCTTAGGGAGAGCGAAGGGAGGATGAAAGGGGGAGGGAGGAAGATAAGCCTCAGGAATTGATTGGTTGTGGGAGTTGTTGGCACTTGTCCAAAGCTCTCTCCCCCTCTCCTCCTTTCCTCTGCTCTCTCCCTCTCTCTACCTCTCACTCTCACTCTCTCTCACTCTCGATCACACGCGGATAGAGACAGGCACTGACCATTACTTCGTTATTGTACTGTCGTCTGTCATCTGGCTTGGTGTGGCCTGAAACTATATGTCATCGTTTACCTGCAGAGAAAAAGGGGACTTCTTGGGGTGCCTCTCAGGGTGACGACATAGGAGATTAACCGGATGAGCCCCCCTGTATATTGTAAAGCTTGTAACGCCTGTATGGAGAAGCCTTGGGTCAGTGACTGTGCATAGGAATGGATGACGCCTGTTGATTGCTATGCAGATGAAGCGCTGTAAGTGTTACTGTGGTGTTTTGATGAGTTATGCATTGTGTTATGAATTATTAGAGATCAGCACTGCCTGATCTGAGGACAGCTGAGAGATTGATGCTTATGATTAATTATTTTGATGATTGATCAGCGAGTGCTGTCCGAACTGCATGTTAGAATAATTGTGTGATTGAATCTTGAGGTAGAGTCTACTAAAGATGTTGCATTTTTAAACGCTATTTTATTTTGGTTTTCCAGTTGTTTTTCATCGTTTTTTGTCAGCCAGCCAACCAGCCAGCCAGCCAGCCAGCCAGCCAGCCAGCCAATCAGTCATTCATTCATTATCTGACCAGTGCGTCTTGATTGATCAGTTCAGCTGAAGTCCTTTGACTTAGCTAAAGCTCATCTTATTATATAAGAGTGGAGTGTTATTATCTGCTGCTGGCTCACCCTCTGACATGACAGTAGACAGCCACTCTGTTGGGTTGTGCTTGTTGACAGGATTTGTCAGTCGGCGTTTATAATCACATCCATATTTCATCCACTGCCTGTTCTGGGCGACCTAGCTCTGCCTATGTTTCCTGGAACTCTTTAGTCAGCCTTGTAAGCATTATATTAAAGAGCTTTATTCAGAAATGCATGTTACTGTGTGTTAGACAGTTTCCAAGCTTACAGGAAAGTTGAACTTGTTCATCTTTTTGTTCTGAAGTTTTCCTAGGTAGCATATACACAACATAAGGAGGGGGTTATCTTTTCAGCACTTGAGCCATGTCATATTTGGTGACCAGACGTCATGCCTGGAGGGTTGACCTTGTCTTCCTCCTGGTTGCGACAGTTTCCACATGACGACAGTTTCCACATCTTTCCTGTCAAGCTATTTTCAGGCACAAAGTATTTGTATGACTAAATCCAAGTAAAGACTGAGAGAGAAAAACCCTTTCAGAGGGACTTGCTCGGTATTCTCCTGATTACCTTGCAGTGTGTCAGACAGACTGAGCATTAGCACAATGTTATGAAAGCAATTGAAGCAAAAGCTCCCTGTGGTCATGATTGACGTAGTAGTGTAAATCACACCAGTAATCGATTTTTTTCGCTATGTGAAATTATGTAATGTTCCCATTTTATTTTTACGCAGAAAATATAGTGCTCTTACATTATAATGTAATGCGTCATATATGAGACACGCAAGCTTGCCTGCACAGTTCAGTACTACATGGTTTAACATTATTACTGTAGGCGGTTTTGTATTGTATTGCATTGTTCTGCAGTACTCTTTATTTGCGCTTTAACTCGTTTTGTTGTAGGACGTGCTCTGCTGACCTGCTGTTCTGCTGTTCTGAGCATCTAGTGCTTTGCTTTCTCTTGGTGATCAAATATTTATCACCTGAAGTGCCCTTCCTGGAAACCTCTACGGCAGCGATTTGGAGCACCCTGTTATGCAAAAGCCTGACTGCAGAAAGCTCTCTCCTTAGACCCACATTCAGGTTCATTAGGTTCAGCTTCTCACCAAGGTGTAAATTATGTCCTACCCGGTAATATATTATGATATAACAATAGCTTTGGAAGAAAGAGCTGGATGAATGCTTTTTTTAATCCACAATGGAACTCCTAATCTCAGTCAGTGTTTTGATCCTCTGTAATTGGTAGGCCCACTGTACTGCTGGTGCCACGACCCCAGTTTGACCTCATAACTAGGCAGCTGATAATCAGTAACATCCAGCCTGCTTTGGCTCTATCTGATCCCTCAATGTACCTGACCTTTGCTTATTAGGTCCAAACACATTTTTCCCAGTGGGAATGGCGTTATCATTTACATACTTTCAGATAATTTTTGGACTGAATAAGCACATCTGCTTTTGCTTCATCCATGCTAAAGCCTTTACGTTGCCACTGGTGGGTGGGTGGGTGGGTGGGTGTGTGTGTGTGTGTGTGTGTGTGTGTGTGTGTGTGTGTGTGTGTGTGTGTGTGTGTGTGTGTGTGTGTGTG